>VWZG01000022.1:984667-1004613 GCA_013396735.1 Grallaria varia | reverse complement strand
AGCGCGGCCGCCGCTCCGCACCATGTCCTGCCACAGCTGCGCCGCCGCCGCCCGCCTGCTCGGCTCCACGCTGCCCTCCGCCCGCAGAGGTAACCGCGCTCCCCCCGCGCCGCCCTCAGGGCNCCATGATGCCTCGCGCAGAGTCCCCGCCGCTACGGGCCGGTGCGCCGCGCGATGCTCGCCGGGAGCTGTAGTCCCGTCGCGTCGCCATGTCGCTGGGNCCCGCGCCGCCCTCAGGGCCGGCCCCGGCCCCGCCGCTGCCCTTATCGCGCCCTGACAGCGCGGCCTTTCGCTGCCTTTTTTCCTTGCCTTTTTTCCCCCCTCACTCTCCCTCCAGTTAATCGTTTGTCGGTGCAGAAGTCGGGGTGGGGAGGGGGAGGGAGTTTGCCCTCGCTGTGGGGAAATGTAAAGCGAGAATGGAGTTTGTGTCAGCGGGAGGGATGCTCAGCAGCCCGCAGTGCTCCTGAAGGACTTTAACTGCCTTAAAACTCATTAGTTATCTTCGCTGGTTAAAAGCCTGTCTCTCCCGCAGCCTAAACCTGAGGCGTTTCTCGTGAAGGCTTGGTTTTAGTGAGCGAAAAGGAATTGTTTGTTTCCAGCTTTGTGCAGCCCGGTGGCTGGATGCTGCAGGGGTGGGTGCGGTGGGAGGCTGGTGCTTTTTTGGTGGTTTTTGCCCTTTTCCTGGTGCCCTGCTGGGTACTGAGGGTTGGCAAACCCTGTGGTGCTTTTGGTGGTAAAGGCAGAGCACGCCCGAATTGTGTTGAAAATCTCTCTGTGGCCACATTGGCATCGATATTTTGGATTATTGTACTCGTGGTAATCGTGTGATGAGTCAGAGATGATTTATTGCTTTTGAGAGGTGAGTTAACTCGTTGTACTTGAATTAATTTTTATCTCAGATATCACCTGTGCTGAAAGGAACTTTTGACTCCAGCCTGTCCTTATGCAAACCCACCAAAAAATATACTTTAAAGCAAGCAATGTTCTAATTTCACTTCAGAATTATATTTTTTTAAATTTGCTTTTCTTTTTGTCAAAACTAAGTTTTTAAAGGGTTATGTGAAAGAATAGATGAGACTAAAACACTGGTAAAATAGTACAATTATTTATGCATCAGGTTTTCATGAAAGATGTTTAAAAATAAATGTCTTATTTTGGTGCATTTTTTTGTAACAAATTGTCTTCTCTCAAGTGCTTTTTTTGCTGTTGCTAGTTGGTACAAACTTGAGAGTGTTCAGAGTGTGTGAGACAGGTGAGGCTTCACTTCTCTTACAGTTTTGAGCAATAGATTCTTCCAGGATACCTGAAGCTTGGCCCAGAAGTCAATATTTATTTCATTAAGTATCAATTAAAGGTTAATAAGGTGTCAAGGGGCTTCCCATCACTTCTTAAGGCACTAATCCGAACACCCTGGGTTGATTCCAACTTTTGGGACACATCCTTTAAATTTTCTGCTCCAGAAAACCCACCTGAGCCACCAGTGCCAGGTCTGTGAGTGAACGTTGCCAGCTGTTACGTACTGGAATGTTTATCAGTATCTGGGTCATTCAGTGGGAGCTGCCAAGCTGGAATGTTGATTTCTCCTGAAAATCTGCCCCTAGGTTTATTTATGCAAGAAAGTAATTGTGACAGTTTTCTTACTGCTTCATTCTGTAATTACACAATGATGTTTTGTCACAAAAACACCACTCTGACCTCACAGTAGGCGCAGGGATGAGGCTTTTCATACTTGGCTACAAGCTGATGTAGCAATAATAAGATTTTTTTTTTTTCCCATGGTTTGGCCTTCCCAGCTCAGCACTCAACGCTGGGCATGGTTTCATAGCTCATCCCGTACAGCTCTCAGTGCATTTGGTGTCTCACAGGAGCTCTCTGAATCAAAATCAGGGCTCTTTAAACTGCTTGAGGCTGCTGTGTTAGTGCTTCATCCGTTCTCCACAGGCCCCAGGCCCAATCTCCCTGTGTTGCAGGAAAGTTGGGTGACTTTGGGTGTTGTCCGGGGGGGTGAGGTGGCAGCTGTTTTATTTTAAGGGGTATTTTTTCAGTTTCTAAACCAAATCTCGCTAAAGGAACAGTCTGTGAGGAATAAGCCTCCAAGAGAGAACAGCTACTGCATTATAAACAGTCTCCAAAGCTAATTCTTTCCTGACAAGTGTGCTTGGCACACAGAACTTTTGGAGTTCTCTGCAGATTGAGTTGGAAGACACAACTGGTTGTGGGAGAGAGGCAGTGTTTTAATGTTTTCTGTGATGTTTTTGTAGTTTACCCTCTGTAATCTGAAATGTTGCAGTGGCACTCAGCAGAGGAATTCAGAATGAGAAAGCAAACTCATTGTTCCTCCCTCACGTTTACAGTAATGCTATTAGAGATATTTAAAAGGCTAATTTTTAGACATGTTAAAAATAGCTGCAAGTCATCTTCAGGAATCTTAAACAGCATCTAAGTTAATAAACCAGCTTCAAATAGCATTTGATGCTGTCGTTTTGGTTGTGACTTTTCAGAGGCCTGTGAGAGTTTTTCTGGTAAATTTAGGTTTGTCTTCTTTATTTTCCTCTTACAGTAGGTAAATTTTCTTAAATGTCCTCTTTCAGCTTGGTTTCCAGCTCTTTATTGTCGTTGTTACCTGTGTTCCTCTTGCCATTCTTTTTATTATCTTTTAGAAGACTTTTGGAGTTTTCAATAGGATTCTCTCACCTCTGTTACAGTAAAACATGTATGATCAGCAGGTCTGTAATTGTCATTGTTGCTGCACAGCTCTGCTGTCAGTAAGGCACAGAGTCCTTATCAAAACCGCAGAGCAAGTGAGAAATTTGCCACTTTAAATGAGAGAACAGAGATATGGACTCCAGGCTGTTGTTGATGTTGAAATCAGAAGCATAACATATGTTGGTTCACGTCATAGTCATGAAATGCAATCCTGCCCATGTTGCAAGAGAAAGAAAAGGCTGTTTAGTTTCTCAGTGTGGTTTTTTTTTTTTTTCCTTGTTGACAATAAGGTATTTCAGCAAAGTTAAGATTATGCTGGATTTGCTTGTGCCAAGTAGGACTCGGCCTCTCAGTTTTCCTCAGGACCAATTTGTTGTCAAGTGGTGCCTCAAATTCCTGGAAACTAATTTATAGTAGAGTTCCCAAGTGAAAGCCAAATCCAGACGTGCCGTCACTGCGTCTGAGACGCCCGTTTGGTAATTTCTGCATAATAGACACTTCAAAGGTCTCTGGCGTACTTCAGGAGTTGAAATATTTCACAGTAAATGCTGTAAGTTGATTGTGTTTATCATTCTGAGGATCAGTTTTATAACTGGGATGTTCCCTATTTCCTGCCACCACGGGGCTCTCAGTTGTATGATGTTAGAGGACCTGGAATTCTGGGTCTTTTTTGGACAGTCAAGGCAGCTTTTAATGAGAAGAACGTTAAGGTAGGGAAGAGCATTTATTTTGGATAATTGAAATGTGAGTGTTCTGTTGCCAAAGCTCTTGAGCTACATTTGATCTGGGATTGGGTGGTACTGGGATGAGAACTGGAGTTTTTTTAATGTTTCGGTTTTCAATTTTCTTTTTTTCTTTTTTTTTTTTTGCAGGTATTACTTGTGGTCGTACACGCATCCCTGTCTTAGGAAAACTTGGGACTTTTGAAACTTGTTCTCTAAAACGAATTCCTCTTAGGAGCTTTTCAGAAACACCAGCATATTTTGCTTCAAAGGATGGTGCAAGCAAAGATGGTTCTGGAGATGGCAACAAGGTAATCTCCACAAATTGAGTTTTTCAATAGTTTATATAAAATATTCCTTGAATTCTTTTAATGAATCTTTTTACTTAGAATCCTCTTGAAATTTTTGCAAACTCTTGACATTTCTGATCCTTCAAATTCCTACAACTGACAGTGAAGAAAAAAATAAACTATATTGTGAATTTTTTAGCAGAAAAACATTATAAACATCCCACAACACTTTCCCCAGTTTTATGAATCTTTTTGCCCAGTGTAGAGAGACCCTAGCAAACTTTATAGGATGTTATAAATGCACAACAGGTTTCAAGATCTCAGGAAATAGTAGCAATAAGAATTACTCTCCTCCAAAAGCCTGCTACTCCCAAGCAGGCTTTTTAAAATAAGTACATTTTAAAATGTTTTTGGTTTTTTTAGCACTGATTTGGGAGTTGTGTTAAGCAAGACAAGTCTGTGAGGACACGAGCTCAATTTGTGTTAGTCAGTTACTGTTTATTTTCATATCCTGGTTGTTCTTTCTAATTATAGTTAATAAACAGCTTCTTCAGATAAATGATTACCTGAGAATAAAACTGCTCTTTAGTCAGCAAATAACATTTTGACAGTTCAGAGGCAATAACTTTGCCTTAGCATGGTATGTTGTTGCTCCTGAGGAATGTCCAGATGGCACAGGTGTGTTCTGAAGGTTCAGATTAAAAAATAAATGAAGAAGATGAAAAAAATTTAATAGTATTCTTTTTCTTGAGAAGGGTTGTGAGTAGAAATGAGTAGGCAAGCAAGGTTTAAAAAATGGGGAACTGCCTTAGAAAAGGGAAGAGAGATCTTTGCTGTTCCCTAAAATATAATAACTTTTAATAATCAAAGTATGAACCCACAGAGCAGATAGTTTTGAGAAAATTTTAACCTTGAACCAGTAAACAGGGCAACATGGAGAAAAACAAGTAAGACTCTGCCTTAGAAGTAAAAAATACAATATTTCCAAGCAACTTGAGATGCTTATTTTAGCATAGACGTAGCATAGCTGTATCTGTCAAAGATGTGAAAAGAGCTGTGGCTTCAGAAACCCTTTGAATCAACACAGTTGTGGTAATAAAATTACTCTCTAATTATGATTTGTTTTCTTCTCTGGCATTAAAACGTTGAAATACACTATTAAAATATTCTTGGCATAATTGGCCTTGGTGCCAGTGAAGCAGTTGTAATGTAGGTATGGGAAACTGGCAGACCTGGGAAATTATGATGTGTGTACCTTTCAAAGTGTTTTGGTCATGTTTTCAGAGCCTTAAAAAAATCCTGACAATAGTTATTTCTCAGTAATTGCAATATTCAAATTATTGGATTGTGTAAGCACAGTGGTAAATGCCTACTGTACCAGCTCCATTGTTTTGGGGCTAATTGTCTGGAAATCTCTTTTAGAAATCTGTTGGAGAGGGTGGGAATAAAAAGTCAAGCTCTGGAAGCTCTGGGAAAGGAGGGAACCAGCTGCGCTGCCCGAAATGTGGTGACTTGTGCACACACGTGGAGACCTTTGTGTGTAAGTTTTCTTCTGTTATTACATAGATGCAAATGTGGCTTTATTTGTGATCTGTTGTAGTCCTGGTAGCTAAGTTTTAGCATACCTAGTTATATGATGTCAGAAATCTCATTATGCTTAGTTTGGCCCTGTTGATGTAATAATTTGACTTTGTAGGTAATTTGTGTAATTGCCATGATGTGTGGGAATATGGTAGTGCAATTCAGATCGTAACTTTGCGTGTGCAGTTTTAAAATCGTTTGTTGCTTTTTATGCATAAACAATACCTTTTAAACTACTGACACTTCTTTCTATTATATAAATATATACTTATATATATGGGCATTTGTAATGTCTGTCCTTTCTTTCCTAAACAATAAAACTTTAATCCTGCCTGTGCTATAACCAAAGTCCTTATCCGGCAGAGGAATTAGTATCTGACAGATGGCTTACTAGAACAGTCTTCTGTGGCAAAATCAGATCCATAATATGTTCCAGCAGAAGTCCAATCAGAAGATCCAAAGTGCCTGTACTCCAGCATCAATAGCTACTCTTTTTTTGGAAGTATAATCGAAATTAATGCCAGTTATGCTTTGGTTCTATCAGATTTGAAGACACTTCACCTTATTTCAGCGCTAATGAGACCAGCTTAGAAAACAGTTGTCAGAAAGCAAATGCCAATTGTTAGTTGGTGGGGCTCAAGGAGGATGTATCAAGTCATAGTCTGACTTATGCACTAAGCAGCTTAAGGCAAGGTCAGCATAAACACGTTCAGTCATTGTTAATATCACAGCTGGTGAAAACAATGGGGGGATGTGCTGTTGTTTGCTGCTACTCGTATAAAATACTGTTTAAAGTGATCAAAAGTCACAAATCACAAGACAATTCTGTGACAATAATGTATTTATGTTAGATAAATTGATCAGTCCTCAGTTACTTCTTGTTTTGGGTTTGTGTTTTTTTTTCCCCAGAAACAAGGCTGTTTTCCTAGTTTGTTTGAAACTATAGGCAACAATGTGCTCTGCAAAATCTGGCCCTAGTCCATGGGACTGGAAATATGATCCTGTCTGGTGTTCAATACATTGGTCTCTCCCTGGACTAGGTGTGGTTGGAAATGGTGTAAGGATTTTTAAGCTCATTTACCTTCTTATGATTCATGGATAGGCAGAGTCATTTTGAAACTCTCTTACTTCACTGGTGTGTTTCCCTTGGTCCTGGAGTTTGTACTTTTATCTGAAAATACCATTCAGGCATTGCCCTGGAATGATCACAGTGTATCCCTGGAAAGCAGAGATGTGATTTATTATATTGTCAGTGTTGCTGGGAATATTTAAGCATGCTTTAAACTTGCTTAGGAAGGGGATTTATTCATACTTACATTATGGAAGAAAATGTCTGATATTTACAGTCTGAAATTCACAAGTAGTGAATCCACTTGAATTGCAGTGTCAGAATGGCACAGGTTCTGTAAACAGTTTGGGACTGAAATCCTACTTTTCTCCAAAATTCCTGTGAGTCATGGCCAAGTTTTCTCTGGACCTGTGTCTTTTCTGGTTTAGTCTGTTAATTTGAGCACACTGCTTCCCAGCCAAACTGTATAAAGCAGATGGAATACAGAAGTTCTAATTATCTTAAAAAATACTTGAAAAAAATAAAGGAAAAACTAATAAGGGAAAAAATCTATCCCGTTCTGCCCAAAATGAATGGGCTGCAGGTTGTATTAAACCTATGGTAATCTGATCTTTTTGGATAAGCTCTTGATGTTGCTTAGGAAAAAATGATGCATTTGGTCAGCCCTGGTTTGAATTACCAATCTACAGAGGCTTAAGTAAATATCTAAAGCCAATGGAAAACATGCAATTAACATTTGTTTCAGATTAAGTATTAGATTTTCAGCCATTTTGAGAGAAGTAGGGGGACAAGATACTGAACAAAAGCCACATTCATTAGTAAATTAATTGCCATTGAGTGGTGGTGTGACAGGCTAGTTGTCCAGTGGAGTTTGGTCTTGATGGGGTTTCACTTTGTATCTGCAAATCTTGCCCAAGGATTTGCTTGGCAATGGTTTTCCAGTAATTAACAATAAAGGGCAAAGACAATGCAAACAAAAAATCTTTTTGCTTTGACCTCCTTCCTCAGCAGTTCCTGTATTGTTTTGGGTTGTGAAAGTCTGTAAGAAGTTTGTGATCAGTGAAATGAGATGCGAGCTCAGATGTGGAGTGAAATCCAATAGCTGGAAAGCTGATTGCCATAAGAAGCTTTGTTTAGATGCTGCTTTTCCTGTCTCCACCTGATGCCATCGGGCTGCTCCATCCTCCAGGGTGAGACTTCCCTGCTACTCTACATGTCCAATAGGGAAGAAGCTCCCCTGCTTTCTTTTTCCTGATGATTTTTTACCTTATAGCAGTTTGGTAGTAGCCCATTATCTCAACTCTGTGAATGTTTAAGATTAATCCTCTGATTGTTTTGGTTTCCTGTGCTGTAAAAAACCAACCGTTCTCTTCAGCAAGGTCAGCTCACACAGAGTTCAGAAATCGCTCTGCAAATGCAGCCTCTGGGGTAATGCTGGCTGATTAAAAACAACATTTGACTTGCATTTTGGTACTGTAAATATTTGCAGACGTCTTAATGACAGGGATGTAACTTGATGTGAAGGTTCTTTGCTGTGCTTGTAAGTGTTTGCTAAAGGAACATATAAGAGCATGCCAGTATTTAGGACTGAAAAGTTGCCTGCAATTTTGGGTGCTCAGATTTAGGGAGATAACAGTACTTGAACTGGATGTCCTTGTATTTCAGAGCAATTTCTCAAATTTTTTTTGTTCTGTTAAAGCTCGTGTTGATACATTTTCCCCAGATTGCTGGGTAGGTGATAGAAACTGCCCAGTCTTATGTGTTTGGTAACAGTCTCCTCCCCAGGGCACCCCGCACATCAGTTTCTCTGTAACTACACACCCTGTTGGTCTTGCTGAATATCAGGAAATTTATAATAACCTTCCTTTGTGCTGCTTGAATTAATTGATACATGTACTCAGGTTTTTTTAGTGAATGATGTTTTAAAATGCACAATAGTGCTATTACAGCCTTTCTCTTTATTTTCTGTCTTTTTAACCATTCCTGCAGATCTGTAAAGGGAGCAATTATTCCTGTGGTTATTCCATCTTAAATAAAGCATTATATAAGGAAGGACCACAGCCTTATGGCTCTGTAGTCAAGAATATCACAGGTGTTTTGTGTGAGCACTGGGAGAAAGGCTAGGTTGGGTTTTTTCCCCTACAATATTGTTGAAAAATAATAGTTACATAAGAGGAAAGGCAGCACACAAGTGGCTCTCCATCCAGGCAGATAACAGCAATTTGGAAGGTTGCCAGGAGAGCTTTCAGGCTGCTTCACAAATTTTCTTTGGACTAGGGTTAATAAAGCTGTGATGATCACAGCATTAGGTGCTGCACTCAGTATAATCCATTGGCACTGCTTATCCAGGTATAACGTGAGATTAATAGTAAAAACCCCACCCACTCATCTTTTGCTGATGCCAGTTCGATGGAGGCAACGCAAGTTATAAATAAGCAGCTTGTTTATGGCTAGAGGGTGTTATTACAATCAGCTGGTGCTGCAATGTTCAGGCCACTTTCTAAAAACTTTTTATGATTTCAGGTTGGACATTGCAGTTTTTCCTGTGGTTTTGCTACATTTATTTTGCTTTTAATTGAATGCATTTACAAATGTATTTTACTTTAAATCAGTCTCATTGCTCGTGATTTGCATTTAATAGCACAGTAGTATGGTTAGAAAGGATCTAATCTGCATTACAGATATATTTTATTATTCTTATCTACTGTCTGTTTTTGTTGTTTCAACTTTGCTTTTCCAAAGTAAAAGAGAAGCAGTGCAGAGGTTCCAGTTTTCAGGCTTTTGAAACCAGTCTTTGTGGGTAACATGATTTCTTGCTATGTAGTTCACAAAATCTGGAGGGGGAAGGTTTAGCTTTTGAAATTCGAAAGAAATTTGTTCTACTGTTGACAGTAAAAGTAAATAAGCAGAAGATCTTGCAAAACATCAAAGTCCTGATAGTCTGTTTCATACCACGGCTGCCGCTGGGTGGGATGAGCCCTTTGTGTGACCCCATCTGTGTCCTGGGCTTGGGAGACTCGAGCCTGATCCACAGAGTTCCAAAGCCAGTGGGATGCAGCATCAGGAGCTGCCAAAGCAGTCTTTGATATTCTACATTGCTTCCCCACATTGTAGTCTGTCCTTAACCACAAGGTTTTATTTTGCTGCTAGTTTGAGTCAGAAACAATTCCTGCATAAAGCCCTCATTAATTTTGCCTCTCTGAGGTGCAAGGTTTCCTCTCAAGTGTAATGCTACTGGAGAAATAACAAACAGATTTTTGCTTTTTAATCCCTTGTTTGGTTGCTGCCCTGCATTGTGACTCTCTGGGCAAACTGTTATTCCCTCTGCGTCAAATTTCATAGGCCAATAATTGCTTTTAAATCTTCTAAGGTGAGGGAAGGGGAAGTGTTGTGTAAACACAGAGTGGCTGTGCTGTCTTACAGGTGCCTTTCCCGTGTGCTGAACTCAGGCAGTTCAGGGAACGCTGTCAGAGCAATTCCTCTGACCACTTTGTCTCACCTTTTCTGCAGCTTCCACCCGGTTCGTGAAGTGTGAGAAGTGTCACCATTTTTTTGTTGTGCTGTCAGAGGCAGACACAAAAAAGAGCATCATCAAGGAGCCCGAGTCAGCAGCAGAAGCTGTGAAATTGGCATTCCAGCAGAAGCCACCCCCTCCACCGAAAAAGGTATGGACGTTCCTAATTCCACCCCAGTGTGCCCTTGTATTCCAGTGTGGTGAAATGCTTCACTTAACTTGCATCAGGTGTGGAAAGGGCTGCTGTGGCAGAGCAACAAACAATAAAGATGATTAGCTCAAGATTAAACACGTGAAAGCTGCATGACCCAGCAGAGCAGTGATAAAGGGAACAAGTAGATGCAGTAAAAGTATTTGGGCTTGTTTCCCTCTACGTTTGTCTGGTGACTGAAGTCCAGTACTTTCATTTTCCCTTGTGATCCTGAGGGTAATCTCACCAATAGGAGTATCTTTTCTTTCCTGCTGTGGCCTCACATTCCGCATCCTTATTTTAGCAGCTGCCTTCTGCAGCTGCAGAGCCTTTTATTTGGCCTGGTTTTGGGCGAGACCTGTGGCCATGACCCACCTGCAGTGATTTGATTTCCCTCTCCCAATGGGTGAGGGAGTTTTTTCTGTTTCTCAGTTCCTGAGAACTGAGGTCTCTGAAGGTGCACCTGGCTTCTGGATAGGCTTTTAAAAAGAAATCAAGTATTCTTGAAACTTCTGTTCCTCTTACAAATTTGGGTGAAAATTACTTTTTTTTTCCCCTTCCTGCTGCAAGGTGATTTAGAAGTGTTACTAAGACTGAATTGTTTTTCAGATTTACAACTACCTCGACAAATACGTTGTTGGTCAGTGTTTTGCCAAGAAGGTGCTTTCAGTTGCTGTGTATAATCATTACAAAAGGATCTACAATAATATCCCAGCTAACCTGAGACAGCAAGCAGAAACTGAAAAGCAGACTTCTTTAACACCAAGAGGTTTGTATGATGTTCAGTATTTCTCTGGTCCAATAGAGCTTACCATTTTAGGACCCTAACTTAATAAATGTGAGAAAGGTTTTTACTTTGACACTAGATATTCTGTAATTGAAGTGATCTGAAAGAATTTGTTAAATTTAATTTTCACTGTGAACTTCTGTGATGTATTTAAATGGTAGTCCAGAAGGTCAGTGGTGCTTGAAGTGTTTCTTACTACATTAAATGTTTAGCCCTTTTTGCTGATACATATTATTAGGTATTTTCCTTTAACTTCCTAAAGTGAGCCTCCTGAATTTTTCTTTCTAATCTCATTTACTGCTTAGCAGTAAATCTGCTGCTTAATCTGCAAGCAACAGTGCAAGTCAGGAAGGTGATATTTTGCATAGGTAAATTGATGAGTACTTAGATTTCTAACCTGTGCTGCTGCTGGCAGCATCCATTGGTCCCCATAGTATTGTTCCATGTCTAGAAGGTATAGATGGAGTTACTCTGGGCAGTACTTCCCCTACTGAGTAAGCGTGTAGTTATGTTGATCTAATTTATTTTTAGAAGTAGGATTAAGTTGCCATCTCTGACTCAAAGTGTGCCTTGGGTGGTTTTTCTTTTAAGGTGTTTATTCTGCCTTGCAAAAAATACCATGTTAAGCAAAGAGAAATCTTTACTTTTTTGAATTTACATAAAGAAGACTTTAAGGAGAGAATATTAGTAGCACTGTTGTGGTAATTGTAGGAGAGCAGTTGTCTACCTGGCACTGAGAAGTTCCTGACACTCCCCAGGGAGATAACGTGGTGCACGCCCAGAGAGACTGACAGTGAATGTTCATAACAGAGAGTACTTTGAAATGTGGAAAATCTTACATTGTAACACTTGGATATGAAAGGGAGAGTTTAAGGAAGTCTTTTTGAACTGAAATTATATGCTTGCAATTTTACCCCCTTCTATAGGTGATTTTTAAAGTGAAAATCGAATCAGAGGTAATAGATCATTGCTGTCTTAAGAAAGAGAAAGTTTGCTGTCATTTTAAAAACATGCAAATTAGATTTTTGGGTTAATTTGGACAGCAATAAAAACTAGTTTGACTGGGGATTTCTTGTTAGAAATACATTCCTAGACAATGATGAGATGTATTCAGAAGAGGGCAAGAGGTGGAGAATTTATAAGCTTTTTATAATTTTTTATTACTGTTTTCATCCTCTCTCTTAGAATTAGAAATCAGAAGACGGGAGGATGAGTACAGATTTACAAGTAAGTGAACTCTCTCCTCATGTCCTCCTCTGCAGTACCTACTCTGGACGTTACTGTAGAATAGTCTCTAGTGACTAATTTGAAATGCTGAGTGCAATCCAGTTCTTGTACTTTTTCATCATAGAGATCAACAGTTTGGGTTTATTTCTTCTCATATGTTAAAAAAATACAGTTAAAATGAGTTAATTTGCAAGGACTGAAAATGTGTCTTGTTTTTTAATGTAGAGGAATATTTTTAGGTAGTCCACTGTACCACTGGAAATTCTTTTCATATATACCTGTGCAAAAGCACGATTGGAACTCATGTTTTTGTAGTAATCGTGCCATATTTCTGTTGCAGCCCTATCTGTAAACTTCTGTACAGGGAGAACTGCAGATTTGCAGAACAGACCAGCAGAACCAAGTTGTCATTGTGTATTTAAGGTAATGGCAGACCTTGTTGGTGCTCACAGTACTGCTATTGTTCCCTTCAGAACTGCTGCAGATTGCTGGAATCAGTCCACATGGGAATGCTTTGGGAGCATCAATGCAGCAACAAATGAACCAGCAGATACCTCAGGAAAAACGGGGAGGAGAAGTACTAGATTCACCCAACGACGACATAAAACTTGAAAAAAGTAATATTTTGCTGCTTGGACCAACTGGATCAGGTACACAGCTGCATGTTTTTATGGGTGTCACATTTTTCAAGGAATTCATTGTTAATGAGTGATTTTCTTTTTCTATGATTATTCCAGGTTGGTGTATGAAAAAACCAAGCTGTGAATTTCAAACTGGGATTTCAGTGCTTTTGTGCCATATTAACACCCTGAGCTGAGTGGCCTTAAAAAGGAAGGAGCTGTAGTTGTGTGGTGTTTTTTTTTTTACCCCCGTATTTTTAATGCCTGTATTTACTGACTGAAGAAAAGATGCCACTTTGACTAAACTGAAATAAAATGCATTTAATGGTTTCTCTGCTTTAACTGGCAGGCTGAGATGCTGCAGTTAGAAAGTGTTGTTTTGCCACTGGGACAGATCAACTGCAGGGGGTTATAAAGAGAAATTATATTATGTGTTCATAAGAAGTGGGAGTGTTTGTGCTGAGGTGATGGCATTTTGCAGACTGTTTGGGAGAACATTCACTAAATAATATTTTAATTCTGTTTCTTCCCAACCTCAAAGCAGGAGCAATTGGACTTTGCACTGCACCCTGAGTGTCTGCAAAGGACTACTGATTTATTTAATCTTTAAACTCTGCAAGTACACGTGTTCTGGTTTTTATATTGTGTGACATTTTATTTGTGACACTGTATGCATTTCAAGCTGCCTTAAATGTGTACTATTCAACTAAAGTCAGAAATACAGCTTGCCATTGTAACAACCACTGGTTATGAAAAATATCTCCTTTGGAAAATATTCTTATGTGAACATGCTGGCATTGTTCGGAATGTCTCATAAAAGCAGTGACGGTCCTGTGGTAAATTCTGGAATGGTTTGGGTTGGAAGGGACCTTAAAGACAATCTTGTTCTACCCCCTGCTGCGGGCAGAGACACCTCCCACTATCCCAGGTGGCTCCAAGCCCCGTCCAACCTGCCCCTGGTCACTTCCAGGGATGGGGCAGCCACAGCTTCTCTGGGAACCTGTGCCAGGGACTGCCCACTCTCCCAAGGAAGTATTTCTTCCTGAAATCTGATCTAAACCCCCCCTCTTTCAATTTAAAGCCATCCTCCCATGTCCTATCACTACACGGCCTTGTTAAAAGTCCCTCTTCAAATATTTGGATTTGTGTACTCTCAAGAAGTGCATGACAGCTGTAACATGCAGTTTTTATTTGACCAGGTAAAACCTTGCTGGCTCAGACTCTGGCTAAATGCCTCGATGTACCCTTTGCTATCTGTGACTGTACTACCCTGACCCAAGCTGGCTATGTTGGGGAAGACATTGAATCTGTCATCGCAAAGCTCCTGCAAGATGCCAACTACAACGTAGAAAAAGCCCAGCAAGGTAAACTTTCACTGTGGGTTACTTTTGACTAAGTGCTCAAAACTTTTGACACCACCAGTATTTCCATAATTTATGTTCCTCTTTCATGTACCTGAATTTTAATGCTTTAAATCAGACAGAATAAACATGAAAAGAGCTCTAAGTCTATCTTATCCTTTTGTTCTTGTACATGGTTGGACAAAATTGCACACATTTTTGCAGTCTACAGCATGAAAGTAGAACAGATTGCTGCTCTCTTAAACAATGTTCTTCCCTGTAAATTCTTGCTTCTCTTAAGAAGTGGGGACTTCCTTAAATCCATTTTCTGTAACTTCAGGAATTGTCTTTTTGGATGAAGTAGATAAGATTGGCAGCGTTCCTGGTATTCATCAGTTACGAGATGTTGGAGGAGAAGGTGTTCAACAGGTAAATATTCCCTGGAGTGATTTTTACTTCACAAGTGAACAGCCCATGGAGTGGCCCTATCATGTCATATGTCAAACAGCATGGGAGTCTATAGAGTCATAGTTCTTCAGTTATTCAGTTATCCACCTTTGAAACCCTCACCTTTCCTTTTCACTTTGTTCATTGAAAAAAGCAATCTGAGTGTGGCTTCATTGAAATGCTTTTAATTGAAAAATGTCTTTGCAGCATTCAGGCAGTGAATTGCATAATGTAGGCAAGAACAGATAACATCTCTCATTTTAACAAAACTGTTAAAGCAACTCATCACTGGGTACAGCTCATAATGTCACAATGGGAGTCACATTAAAGAAGGATTTTTTTGTCCTTGACTGGGATTCCCATATGTAAAACAGATTTCTTTAGACATTTACTGTTACTATAAAAGCATAAGGCAGCAAAAAACGTAAGTATGTTGGTGAAAATGAGGACAACATGGTGTGGCCTCTTACATGATGCCACACAGGAATTTTTTATTGCTTATTTCTTCTCTCCTTCCTAGGGCTTGTTAAAATTACTGGAAGGCACAATAGTAAATGTTCCAGAAAAGAATTCTCGTAAACTGCGTGGAGAAACAGTACAGGTTGACACAACGAACATCCTCTTTGTAGCTTCTGGTGCTTTTAATGGTCTTGACAGAATTATCAGCAGGAGGAAAAATGAAAAAGTGAGTGCATCAGGCTGTATATGAGCTGAAAAATCATCATCTTAATTACTGTTCATAGTACTGACTTCTAAAGGTCTTGCTATATTTGTAAACACACTGAATTTGTTTGTTTGAGCAAATGGTGCTAAAAACTATAATCTTAAAATACCTGGTCATGCATTTTGCTGTGTTGTATATGGATGTCCTGGAACAGAGTTCTTCTGACTGCAGCTTTCTGAAAAAATGGGCACCCTGTTTCTAATTTGCCTGAAGTTCAAATTATTGTTCCCATTAATTCACATAACTTTTCACCAAGCAGAAACTTGCCTGCATTTCCTTTACTTATGAAGTGTCACTGGTATTTGTAAACCTACCAGGACACGTTACTAACGTTCTTTAAGAAAAACTTTTTCTTAGGCTGATGTATTGATCCTTCACTGAGAGAATTCACTATTAACAAGAAACTGATTGTGTACAATTTTACTAAGAAGTAGTTTCTCAAGCTTGAATTAATATGTAATGTCATAGTTGGTCACCCCAGATGTTTTAGTACATCTAAAACATCTAGAGTGACTTATTTGCATCAAGCAAACTCAGATATTGCAGTTCTGTAAGCAAGGCATGTTTGTTTTGCAGTATCTAGGATTTGGGACACCATCTAACATGGGGAAGGGCAGAAGGGCTGCAGCAGCAGCTGATCTTGCCAATATAAGCGGGGAGTCGGATCCGCAGGAAGATATCGAGGAGAAGGATCGCCTGCTGCGGCACGTGGAAGCCAGGGATCTCATCGAGTTTGGCATGATCCCCGAGTTCGTGGGGCGTCTGCCTGTGGTGGTTCCTCTGCACAGCCTGGATGAGAAAACCCTCGTACGCATTCTCACCGAGCCACGGAACGCCGTGGTGCCTCAGTACCAGGCTCTGTTCAGCATGGATAAGGTTGGAATTTCCACTTGATGACTCTTCAGTATTAGTGTTTATAAACCCAGTGGTGTTTTCAGTAATGCTCGCACTCAACACATGGAGTAATACATGAAATAATTAACTTAGCGTTTTCCTCTATGCAGTGTGAATTAAATGTAACTGAGGATGCATTGAAGGCTATAGCCAGACTGGCCCTGGACAGAAAAACTGGTGCGAGAGGTCTTCGATCTATAATGGTGAGTAAATTAAGTCTTATACAGAGTAAATGAAGCTTTCGGGACTTGTGTATATGGACCTAATCATGCCAATTCTCAGTCAAAACCTCATTTAGTTCTGGCTCTTAATAGGGATACAATAAGTCTTTTTGAAACTCTGAGTAGACTCTCTAACTCTGAAAATCACTTGCTGACCATGTTGTTATGTAGAAGAGGGTATATAGAAATATGTTTTCCTGTATTTTCTTGTAGGAAAAGCTGCTGCTGGAGCCCATGTTTGAAGTGCCCAATTCTGACATCGTCTGTGTGGAAGTTGACAAAGATGTTGTAGAAGGCAAAAAAGAGCCAGGATACATTAGGTAAAACTGTAACAGAAGTTGCAGAACAGACCAGTAATACAGCTAGACAGATATTCTGATTGGATAAACACAAATCCATGCACACAACCTAAAAAAGATCCAGTGCTCTGTATATTGTACACAGCTGAGTTAGTGCCTGATCTGTCCTAGAGACCTTGGTTTTGCATTGCTTTAGTTTTTAAACAGAAATATAAAAATAACCAGTCTGAGGTTACTTTAAGGCTTTTATGTGTGTTGAAATAAAGTAAATTATAAACTAACAGTAGAAATCTGAAATTTAATTGTGACTGTATTGAAATTTCTGAAATGGAACTATTTCCTTCTCCCTACTTTTTACCACTGAGGTGGGTTTTTTCATCCAAGCTCCAGGCTGCTGCAGTTTTCTGCATCACTCTTGCAGCAGTGGAGAGCAACAAGGGACATGTATTGATTGCTTAACTCTTGTTAAAATAATCAATTTTACGTTGTAAAGATAGTGTTACACTAATGATGTGGAATGCTGAAAGCACTGGACAAATCTGGATTAAAAGGAAACAGTTTTAGTGAACAGCAAATGGAATTGAGATGGAATGGGTCAGGTTAAAAAATTAGTTCTTAAACTTCAAGTCTGAAATTCAGTAACTGTCTTGGTTTCTGTCCCTGACAATGTGTTTTGAGTGACCTTGTCCATTCATCTGTCTTTGCTGAAGCTTGGCTCAGCACACTTGGTGTCTTAGAGGATGGTTGGAGTGGAAAGTATTACGCTGATGCTTTAAGTGATTTCCAAGAGCACCAGAAATACTAAACTTATTGATTAAATCAAACAGCCTGCTGAAAATCAGGAGGTTAATTGAATTCAGTTAATGAGACTCTGAACTGGTAGTTGTACTGTAAATGCACACAGCACCATTTCCAGATCAGGTCAGAACTTGAGTAATGAAGCACTTTGCAGGTGCAACCTTTGCCAGAACTTCTGTAAATGGGTTTTTCCTCAGTTTCTGGGGTATCTGAACATTTGTTTTAATTCCAGGGCTCCCACTAAAGATTCATCTGAGGAAGAGTACGACTCTGGCGTGGAGGAGGAAGGCTGGCCCCGACAAGCAGATGCTGCAAACCATTAAGGACTGTGAGAATGCTTACCTGCACAGAGCTCACTTGGTCCTTCCTTAAGATTGCCTCTGGCTTCAGGCTGATCCTAAGGGATTGGATCTCTAGGATATGATACAAGATGAGGAACTTTATCAGCTAAATCAGATCATATGTCTTATTGCAGCGTCACCTTGATTGGATGGACATGGCATGGACTGGGATGGCATAATGTTCAAATATGAATTGTATATTACGCTCATTCAATTAAAATGTATAGCAAATACAGCAGCACCTGCACTGCTCCTGGTGGAAACTAAAGGAGCCGTGCAGGTGCTGCCAATACTTAGATTTTACAATAATGTTACTCTTCAAATGGGAAATGAGAATTTAATAATTAGTAGAGGGTGAGTAAACAATCTTATCTCCTCTTACAGCTCACAGGGGTTTGTTCAGGTCAGTGTTAGAGTCCTGCTGGTGTTTGAAACCCAACGGGTGCTGGAGTGACTTGTTACATTGGTGGGGGAGGAAGCCCCTTTGGAGCAACCGGGACACCCTTTCTGGCACTGCTGGGAGATTCTGCTAAAATGTGACACGGGTTTGTTACAGGAATTGGAAGGTGGAATAATACCCTTCATGTCTCCACTGGGAGTTAAGCTTTAGTCACCTTGGATACTGTGAGAGAAAGTGAATTCAGTATTTTGTTAATTCTCCAGAGGGGTAAACAAGGTTCCTGGGAAGAAGCAGTAAAACCCTCTGAATCTGGACGAGAAGTCGCCATAAATTTTTGACTATTAATGTTCTAATATAGTACATTTTGTTTAACGTATTGGAACTATCATGCATCAATTTTTTGGTGCCAGCTATTTGCCCAACCTATCTTAAAATGTTAAGAGATGAAAGAAGTAAATGTATAATATTTTTGCTGTAATCAGTAGTGATTGTTCACATGACACAGTGCTTTTTAAGTTATATTCTCAAATGCTAGTATTGCATCTTGTGGGTTTGTCTTTGGTTTTTAGTCTCACAGCAAAGCAGTTCTCCCTCTTCTGTTCTCCACCAAAATGAATTCAATCCTTTAGGAAAGTCTTTGTAAAAACACTAAAGGACCTGTATGTTTTTGATTTGTTTCAGGAATTAAAATTGTCGCTTACACCTTTGTTTTGTCCTTTGGTGATAAAGTGGACTTGAGTTTCCCAAAAACTTTAATTCACACTATTTAAATAAGACTTTCATCCTTCTCTTCAGTCCAGTGAATGGTTTAGGACAGGAAGGGATGCCGAAAATCCACGGACCCGATTTTTGTTGTTAATTTTTATCATGTAAATTCTGTGTAATGCTCGTGTTCTTCCCTAGCAACAGTGTGACGCGCCATCGTTCCAGGTGCAACAGATACTTCCCTTAGGATTTCTGGGGGTTTTAGGTTGAATGACCCACTAATGGTTCAGAAAAAGCTGCATTTGGAGTTGAGGATATTTCTGAAATGGGAATCTGTGGTGAACTATCTGTAAGTGCATTCTCCTTTTCCTTTTCATAGAGTGAAAAGGTAGAACAGCTTTTAATTCTGAATCCTTTAACTCAGATCCTTTTTTAAAACAGATGGAAGAGAAAAAAACCCACGACATTTTAGGAGAAATCATTCAACAACTTAGTTTTGCAAGTTGTTTGGAATTCTTGTAACTGAGAACTGTTTTTAAGGAAACAAAAAAAAAATATGCCCTGTAACTACAGTTTGTACTTCACCTCTGGCGTTTGAATAAAAGCGAAAATATTCAAGCAGCGGACCGTTGTCATCCCTCACGTCATCCTCAGGTATTTGAAGTTTTAGGGGTAGTTTTTGAAACTTAATTAAACAAAAAATGAAGCGAAAGGCGGGCGGCGGCGGCGGGTCCTCCTGGCCGCTGGGGGGCGCTGCGGTGCGGCGGCGCCAGGAGTGGGTGCGGCGGGTCCTCCCGGCCGCTGGGGGGCGCTGTGCTGCGGGGGCGCCAGGAGTGAGTGCCGCGGGTCCTCCCGGCCGCTGGGGGGCGCTGTGCTGCGGGGGCGCCAGGAGTGAGTGCCGCGGGTCCTCCCGGCCGCTGGGGGGCGCTGTGCTGCGGGGGCGCCAGGAGTGAGTGCCGCGGGTCCTCCCGGCCGCTGGGGGGCGCTGCGTCGCCGCGCTGAAGGGGCGCTGAGGCGCCATGATGGCTGCGCGCTGAGGGCTGAGGCGCCGCGCTGAGGGCTGAGGCGCCG
>VWZG01000022.1:946573-984263 GCA_013396735.1 Grallaria varia | reverse complement strand
CCACCACCGCCGCCCGCCGCCAACCCCAGCAGCGCCCGGGCGGCGGCGGCGGCGGCGCTGGGGAGGGTGGCCCGGCTGACCGCGCTGTGCCGGGCCCTGCGGCGGAGCGAGGCCCAGGGCGACGAGCCGGGCTGGGCCCGGGCGCGGGAGGAGGCGGAGGAGGCGCTGCGGGAGCTGCGGGACGTGGTGCGGCCGCTGCGGGAGCCCGGGTACCGCGAGGCACTGCGCAGGAAGGCCGAGAGGGCGAGGAAGAGGAGGCTGCGCCTGCAGCGGAGGAAGCTCGAGGCCAGGGCGGCCAAGGAGGAGGGGGCGGCCCGGGCTGCCGAGCGGGAGGCCAAGATCGACCAGTGGCGAGCCAAGTGCATCCAGGAGGTGGAGGAGAAGAACAGGGTACGGCCCCGAGCGCCTGGTCCTGCCTCACCCTGGGCGTCCCTCCGTTTGCAGGGCAGCGTGGTGGAACTGGGGTGACCATCCACTAACAGGGTCGCAGCGGCCTGTGCCTGCCCCACACCTGCCTTTGGGCCCCGCGGGTCAGTGGGTGCCACCGGCATGGTGCTGCATGTCTGCAGTTTGCTTGGAAAGGTGCTCTTCCCAAGGCCTGCAGCCCTGCTTCTTCCTTCAGAGCCTTGGTGGGCATCTCAGCTTTGCCATACTCATGTTCCAACCCTTGACAATTGGGGTTTAAGTTGTTTCTGAACACCTGGAGATTCTCCTCTCTGATCCCAAGTGTCAGCCTGCCCACACTGCTCACACCTACCCTGTGGTGGTCAGCACTGTTCCAGTATCCATCAGCCTCATCTGCTGCTTTTGTCTTTCTAAAGCTTGTTGTTTGCAAGCTTTTTGGTCTCATCAGGAGGTAAAATGTATCCCAAAAAACCTCAAATTAGCCTCAGTGGGAAGTGCTGTAGGCACCTTTGTGTTAGTTTTTGGCCAGACAGCTCCCGTTGTGCTGGTCTGCTGCTGGGATGGTCCAGAGCAGCTGCTGGGGAAGGGTTTGCGGTCAGACTGTGGCAGGTTGATGGTCTTGGTTGCAGAGCTCTGGAATTGAGATGGTTTTTGTTTATTGTTAGTTGTTTTCCCTAAATTGCTGTGGTTAAAGGCTATCAGGCTTTATAAATTCTTTAGCCATCCTGGAAGTGTTGGAAAACGTGGATGTGGCACTTGAGGACATGGTTTAGTGGTGAACGTGGTGGTGCTGGGTTGACAGTTGGACTCAGTCTTAAAGGTCTTTCCCAGCCTTAACAGTTCCATGATTCTGTGATTTGGACCAAATTTATGAACCCCACGGCATCCTTGTTTTCTGAAGTCTATGGCATTTTAGCCTTTTTTTTTTTTTTTTTCATAAGAAGGCAAGGCTGGATGATTGACTTGACTTGTGGCTGTTACTGTGAAGTCACTGATCTCCAGTGCTTTGCTAATCTCTCTGAAAATACCCCTTGATTCTTGTCTTAGTGGCATATTTCACACACCATGTCATTTTTTTTCTCTCCCCTTCGTAGGAACGGGAGCTTAAGGCTGCTGCTGACAGTGTCTTGTCTGAAGTACGGAAGAAACAAGCAGACACCAAGAGGATGGTGGATGTCCTGCGTGGGTTGGAAAAGCTTCGGAAGCTTCGGAAAGAGGCTGCTGCCAGGAAAGGTTAATCATGAGATTCTCACCAAACTGTTTTAATTGAACACATGGGAAATAAGATGATGAGGGTGCCCTGTGCTGACTAGCAAAGTGCAGCTTGAAAAAATGTGTCTTTTTCATTGATTTTAGTTAAAAGGATAGCTATAAAATGCTTAATTCAGTGGTTGGGTTCCTGTGTTTCTAAACTTGTTCTTGATAGAACAATTATTCCAGTAAGAATTCCAACTGTTAACAAGGTTAAGCTCATGTTCCTCTGAGATTTTGCCAGCTCTGCTCTTGAGTCTGATAATAAACCCCCTTCTTAATCTGAATACTGAAAATCACTTCTCTTTCTCTTCAGGTGTTTGTCCACCCCCCTCAGCAGATGAAGCATTTGAAAAGCAGGTGGAGAGTCTCAAAACATTGCTCAAAACTCGCACAGAGCTGTATGAAGCTGAGGAGAGAGCACTAAGGGTTATGCTGGAGGGAGAACAGGAGGAGGAAAGGAAGAGGGAAATGGAAAAGAAACAGAAGAAGGAAAGGGAAAAACTACTACAGCAGAAACTGGAAATGGAGTCTAAGCTGTTTGGGGATCCAGGTAAATTCTCTGTGCTGTACTGAACAGTGTTTTTCACACCACGCTCCCATCTCACAGACACTGGGTTTGAAATGCAGGCACAAAACTGGCTGAGGAAGAAATCATCCACTGGAGTAATTTACAGTCTGAGAAAAAGGTGGGGTAAATGTAGTGTGCTGTTAACACCTGTGGTGTAAAAGGAACTGCTCAGCTGTTCACTGCAGACTGCAGCACATCTCAAACTAATTTCATAGTATTTTGCAAGAGGAGGTTGTAGATTAAGCCGAAGTGAGAATAAATAGAACACACTGAAGACTTCCAGCACCCAGCAGATGCTATAGTCTGGTGGTTTGGTGTGACTCAGGGAACTTGTAAAGGTACAGTGTCCATACATTCCCCTTGTTAGAGGATGGAGGCAGGAGTAGTTTTGCTAGTCTTGGCTTTCCTCTGATGTGTCCAGTACCGACCAAGAGACGTGTAACGTGTAAATAGTCCTTAATATATTATATAGGGACCTGATTTCAAGTTACAGCTGGGTAGTAGCAAATGAATTGGCAAATTTGAGGCTTCTAAGACTCACTGTTATCATAGGCTTTTCTGGATTATTGAACAGTTTCTGTGTTTTCACAGCTGAATTCCCACTGGCCCATCTATTGCAGACCTTCAGAGACTACTACTTACAGGCTGAGCATTCTGTAGCAGCTTTAATCCAGATCAGGTAAAAACAAAGTCTGTGTTTTACTGTCAGAGATGACAAATGTTGTTTGTTGACATTGTAAAATCAGCATCCCTTTAGGCTTGTCAACTTCCAAATTTGGTTATGCAATAGATTGTCCTGGTTTTTCCAAGCTTTTTGCTTGAGTCATATCCAACAGATACCAGTGTGAGGCAGAGTGCACTTCACACATAACTATTCTGCTTAACAGGACACTTAATTTTTACATTTGCCTTTTGACAGACAAGTTTCAGAGTGCGATTTGTAGTGGTTTGTGTATTGATCAGTATGGGGAAACAGCTGTGTGGGTGTATAATAAATCTTACCAGCTGTCCTCTCAACACTCTCTCTGTTAAAGGCATGAATGGGATCAGTACTTGGTGCCAGCTGACCACCCCGAAGGAAGCTGCATCCCTCCAGGATGGGTTCTCCCCAGTGCCCCCACCAATGACACCTGGGCCACTGCTGTCAGATAATTTAGTAGTAAATTATTTTAACGTTGGAGGATTGTTTCGTTACGATTACGCGTGTAAATGTGAGAGGACCCGAAGAGGAATTCCCGTCCTCTCTTTCGTCAGTCAGGTACTGGAATATGTCTTGGGGAAAAGTTTAAGAACTGTTTTTGCTGTCTGGCTGTGCAGAGAGGTATCTGAGCAAGCCCAGAGCTGCCAGGCCTCTCATGGTGTGGAATTACAATCCTGCTGCGAGCTTTTCTTTAATCTCAGTCTTAATGAAATAACGTTGCTGACAATGATATTTGTGCCAGTATTAACATCCTATTTTTAGTGGCTTTTATCTTTATAAAAGTTGATTAAATGCCCAGAAATAAAGAAATATTTATACGTATATATATATACACCATTAGTAAACATGTTTTTCTTCTTAAATGAAGCGTGTCAAGTATCACTGTCAAAGTACTTCCTGTGTTTTTGGGTGTAGAAATGAACCTATTACAAGTTTAAACAAATTCTGAAGTACAAACAAGACTGGGTTTTTCAATGTTGATTAAAGCAGCTGTTGACATTTTACTTTTGTGGGCTAAAACTGGTACCACAACATGGAAAAAATTCCCAGTTGTGGTGAAATAGGTCAGGCAGCCATGTGAATAGATACGACTTTGATGAATAAGCCTGCTGGAAAAAAAAAACAATAAAATTTGAAGTCTATCCTACTGTAATTGTTTTGCCTATATAGCTATTTTTGTATGAGGACACATCATGTCTGTAATATTTGATTACAAAACACAGCTCAATTTTGTAAGTCAGTTTTTTATTACAGAATAAATTGAGAAAAATAGAATTTTTTTAATATTTATTTTGGTTTAGGTGTTTTTACTCTGAGGTAGAGATTTGGTTGAATACTTGGCATCAAATACCACTCCAACATGGAGAGAATTGCTAGGAAAAGGCTTCTGTGAAGGAACTTCTCCCTCTACAAGGTGACAGAGGCATCTGATGTCTAAGCCTTCTGTGTTCTGGACGGTTTGCTTGTGACAGTGACAGGCCATTTGGATATGGGGCTTTACTGTCTACGCAGGTTGTCATGGCACCTTTCCAGAGCTTGCAGACCTTATTCTTGCTTAGCCCCAGTGAGTGGGATTCGAGTTAATCTCTCCAATGCTTTGCCTCTTGGCGTCACAACAGTGCGTCATTCATGGAGGAGGAGAGGTCATTGCCTCAATTCAACACTTGAGCCTTATGTCTGATGTTAGTAGTTTGTTGGCTGAAGCTTTGCATTGGTTTCTGTTAGTAAGAGCACACAATCTCACAGTTTTTTAATAGAATTAGTGTGAGTGAAGAAATCTGCAGTTCTTGCTCGCCTGCAGCACCCCAAAATACAGATTACCCTGAAGTCCTCTGGAGGTGGCATTCTCATTTACTCCTCCAGACATCCTCCTGTCACTTCCAGCATCTTGTTACTCCAGACCCAAGGCTGAGTCAGATCCTGGAGAGTCTTCCCTGATGAAAACACAGAATTCAAATACAAAAATAAAAACTACTGCATAAAAACAATACAAAGCCAACACTTCCAGTTCAGGAAGCTTAGTGACCGGAGGATGCTCTGCTTAAACGGTTAGGCTCCTTATCCTGTTAGTGCCTCTGACGGGACAGGCCAACAGCTTAAGCTGTGATTATCTTAAAACTGTCCAAGTCAGCTGCTTGTCTGACACTGTAGGAATTTAAAGAGCTGAGCAGTAGATAAGCAGGCAGTGAAGCAGCAGCCCTGTTCTCTCTGCCCTGTGAGAAGAGCTCCATGAGTTCATCCGACGGTAAGGATAACTTTATATTACTGAACACAGAGCTTGAAAATGCCAGGGGATGACCTTTAGATGCATTTCCATCTCTCAAACTTTGTGGTTTGTTTTGTGTATTTGTTCTTGTCTAGCAGTGTCTGCATTAAAATGTTTTACATCTTTATTGTGGAAGATGTTGAAGCAACAGATGGAGACATGTTTAAAATCTCAGTTCATAAAATTCATGGCAACAAGAGTATTCTTAAAAAAACTTGTGTATTCATATTTAAGAGTCAAGTTTGTCTGAATATAGTATTTCCTGCTATTTTTAAATTTTAAAAAATTACTGTATCTCAGAAGTAAAGAGGGCTTGGCTATGAGTTTCCATGATTCCTTTGCATGCTATTCCTCTGCTGGTCCTCGTGCAGTTGAGGTTTCTCATATTGTTAAGACATATCCTCTTCCTGATGGGAACTGGTTTGTGCACTGGCCAGTGTCTGCAGTGTGAAAGCAGGCAGGACTGGCATGGAGCACAAGCTCAGAGCCCTTCTAGGAGTTGCCTTCTGGTGTGAGTTGGTGTTTACAACTGACCCGCTTTTATTCTTGTCTAGTACCATTTTTGTCATCATCACACCCACCCCAAAGTACTTCCTGTTTTCTAAACTGTGGTTTTGGGAATTAACACTTGTGGGAGCCTCTCTTAGAGCACAGTACTTACGCAGTGAAATATGGTGGTTACCATCATCTCTTCGTATTTTCTTCATCCCCATCCCCGAAGGTGGGAGTTGAATCCACGGGAAGCCATTCTGGGTGACAGATGCAGAGACACTCCTTTCCTTTGCACCTTGTACATACAACTTTGGGAAGAGCAGGTTTACAGCATGAGCTGCAGAGAGGGTCTGTCCCCCTTGCAGATGGGCTGTGTGAGGAGCTGCAGAAAGCTGGGGGAAGGTGGCTTCGCTTGCAGATGTTTTCACGTGTTGTCTTTTTTCACGCTGACGTGGATTGTCCCTTAGGCTGAGCCCTCTTAGGCTGGGAGCAGATGGCACATGTTGCCTGTGTTGTGTGTTAGTGGCAGGACATGTGCAGGAGCACAAAGCTCATTAGGGGCTCTGCTTTGCCAGAGGTATTAAAGGCTCCTGGCATAAGCAGGCAAGAGACAACCCTGTTGTCATTCTGATAACGACCATCTGAGTTGAACTAAGTGACTGTGTGTGTCGCTCCCTGTTTGTGGTCTGAAAGTGATTTGTTAGTCCTCTGCTAACTTACGAAACTACTTTGAGTACCACTTCCCTCTGTAGACTCTTATTTTTGCATTAAACATGCAGGTTTTTCGTCCTGGTGTACATCCATCCTCATATGTCCTTTCTGTGGGGTGTTTATCCTCATTGTTATAGAAGCTGTTTCTTTTTAAAGGAAAAAAATAACTTGGAAAATCATTTAGGGATGTCACACACATATTTAAAGTGTGTCCTGAGGATGAGATGTCACACAAGTATGTACTGTGTGTCCTGAGGATGGCTGCTGAGGACTTTGGGGTGAGCAGGCACAGGCTATGAGTACCAGGACTCGGTGGGAGACTGGCCCTTAGCACTTAATGATCTGTAAAAGAAATGACTTTGCACACTGTCAGCCCTTCGAAGCTGCAAACCTGAGGCTTCATGCAGCAAACAGTGGCTTTTTACTAAGCTGGGACATTTATAGAGAGCTGATGGTGACGCTATTGCAGTGATATTTTCCGTGCCATCATTTCCAGTTCATCAGGATTTTTTTCTCTCCCCTGCAGTCCTGATCTAAAACCATCACCGTACTTAAAATTAATAGATGGTTCCTAAAACCTAATCCAGCCTTAAAATGGCTTGTTTGGCAACCCCCTGACTCCCAAGCTTGCCTGATGCACCAGCCTCCTTGCCTGGCTGCTGCTAAGATGTTGTGGTGCCGGAGTGGATGTCCTCACCCCAGCTCCCCTGGGATGCTCCATGTGATGGCTTAGCAGCACGTGGCTGTGTGCTTGAGCTCAGTCACCACAGGTTGCACAGAGAGAGACCTGCAAGGTGTCCTCCTTGGCTGTGGTTTCTCCCTTTGTAACTGGAAAAAGTGTTCAGTGTGGCGCCAGCTTGGGAAAGGGCAGCAGAGGGAGATGCAGGAGGGATGGGAAGCAACAGGGCATGCATGGAGGTGGAAGTGGAGGAGCAAAATGCTCAGGATCTCTGCCAAGGGAAGCTGTAAGCTTGATCAGGACTGCTGGCTCAAGCTGAGAATAGCAAAGGTTACTTCAGACAAATCTTCCCAGTGTCAGTAATAAAGATTTTGCCAATCTGGGCATTGCACACAGTGGTTTTTATTTGGCTGGCACTTGAAACTTCTCTCCTTCCACCCAACTCAGGAGGTGCTAATCCTGCCTTTTACAGTCCTGTTTCCTCCCTTCCTTCGGCAGTAAGAAATCAGGCAGCAGCCATGAGCTACCTGGATGAAGTTCCTTTCCGGACAGCCATGAGTCTCGACGGGGACTTGGGAGGAGAAATCCCTTTAATCACCGCCCCAGACATCGAGCTCCCCGATTGCACCGACATCCTCATGAGCACCATGGTGAGTTCACTCCCAGATCACTGCTGGGGGATGCTCAGAGGGATATCAGTGGTGCTTTCCTTTGCTTAGGAGAGAAGGGACGCATCGTAATTGATCTCCTCTTGACTGGTTTGGAGCAGTATTGGGAGGAGAGGATGATTTGTGGTGGGTGGGAGTGAGAAAGGGGCTGGTTTGGGGTTGCTTTTTTAAAAATCCTGTCCAGGCAGGAGAGCTGAGTCTTTCTGGGATAGGAGGACAAACTTCAGGCTCTGCTCTGGGCTTGTTTTCTACTTTGGAATTATCACCATCTCATTTATTAATAATATTTATTAAATATCAATACATTTAACAGATAAAAGCAGGCAACACTACCTGTGCTGGCAGCATATGTGTATTACATATATATATATACACACATATAAAGTATCCCATGTTTTTCCCTAGCTGGGGATGCACTCGTGCTCCCTGCCAACACCAAGCAAGATTGTGCTGCTGGTCCAGGCTGATCCTTCTGGAAGGCTGTGGGGCTGTTTTCCTCAGGGAGGCTGGTTTGGGTCCACAGCTGACCCAAGCGGCAGGAGCAGTAAAAACAGCATTCCTGGGCTGTGAATGTACTTGCCTGCCTGTCCGGAGGAGACCTTGTTTGGAGAGCTCTGGGACGGGCAACATGTGTTTGTTCCAGGAAAATCCTCAGATTTCAGTCACAAACAAGCTTATATTTTAAGCCAGACTATGTGGAAATGACAACTCTGTTTGGGGACCAGCTGAGCCCCTGGCGCCACTGGAGATTCCCATGGCTGGTCTTGCTGCTGCCAGAGGTGGCATCTCCATCCTTGGTGGCTTCAGAGCCCCCATGTCTGAAGTGGCTCTGCTAAGTGCCACTAATGAGGGCCACAAATGAGCTCTGCCACTGTCCTGGGGGCAGCCTGTGGCTGGATGCAGTGCCTCTCCACAGCTGCTTAAAACTGGGATGCCCACATCTCCTGTCTGCACCCTCCCACCTTCCACAGCAGCCAAAGTGACACAAACCCATCTCTGAGCATAAAACACTTTTCAAAAGAATTGTAGGTACAACTCATAATAGTAATAACTTCATAGAGAGGCTTTTTTTCAAGTATAAATTTGGGGGTTCCCTACAGGGATATAGGAGCTGATGTGGGAAGGCTGCAGCCCTTAAGGTGCCTCACGAAGCATGTGGTTTTGCTCGGTGCCATGTGGTCTGGTTTCAGATGTCTCTCACTCTTCCACAGCACGACTTCTCGCTGGAGAGGAAGGTGCTTTACTGGGTGGAGGTGGCCTCTCAGCAGCAAACCTGCCGCCATCGGGTCACCTCCGAAGTGGTGCCCACGGCTCCACCGTGCTGGCTGCTGCTGGTGGACCCTGCTGACAGCTACGGGGGCCGAGCACGGGACGGGGCGGTGCGGCGCTCCATCAGCATGAGCGCTGCCGACAGCTCCCACGGGCACGGCAGGGGCAGGGCCGCCCTGTCCGACACCGAGAGCGAGACCTGGCACTCGGAGGAGGGCGACTACTCGGACGATGAGTACTCCTCGACGTCCTGGGAGGAGAATGACAAGGATGAAAAGCTCCTCTCCAGGAGGAGAAGCTCTGGGAGAAGTGTGGCTTCACGTCCTGGCTTTTACCAGACCCGACCGAAGACATCGCCTGGCTTGCTGGAGCCCTCACCAGAGAACAATGTCCGCAACCCAGCCAGCCCAGACCCCAGCAAGCAGAGAAGATCCATGGTGTTATTTAACAACATGAAGAATGAGCTGGAAGCAGCCAGGAGGAAGCTGGCTGCTTTGGTGCATCCCTTGAACAGAGCTGCCACGGGAGGCAGGGGGATCCCAGTGCCACGGCTGCTCCCACAGTGTCCTGGCACCAACCACAGTGTCAAGTACGGGCCAGCCTCAGACGAGTCCCAGCTGGGGACCTTAGTGCCAACTCCTCCAGCCACGGCCGCACCAATCCCACCCATCAAGCAGCATAAACCCACAGTGCCGGTGAGCTGTTCTACTTGGTGGCCCTTTGCTTGGTGCTGAGAGAGGAGGGAGGTGGAGGGCATTGAATTGGTCTCGTTTTCCAGAGACTGAGCAGCAAAATGAATCCAAAATGGGACTTCAGGAACATGGAATCCATGAGGAATCACTGATGAGTTTCATAAGAAGTGAAGGAAGGGTTTTTTGATCTGAGGTTTAAAGAAACTTTCTATGTGCACATTCACTTGCTCTGTCCTAATCAAAATACCCGTTTTCCCCAATGAGCAGTCTCTTATTTGATTATCAATTGAAACACTAAAAAAAAGATAGTGAAATAAGCATGTTTTTTCCCTCTTTTCTCTCTATTACCCCCTTGAAACAGCTATAAGTAGGGTTTATAGGGAAATGCTCCCTTACAGCCATCATGTCTGTTCTAGGAAACTTTGGACTTCATAGTCCTACAAGAAATACAAATCATTGGCAAAAGAGTCATGTGACAGGATGAAGTAAATATTACCCTGTTGCCTTAAATCTGTATTGCACCATGTTTTTTAAGAAATCACATCTCATCCACCTACTTGAGAGATTTGGGAGATGAATTACTGAAAACCTGTCATTAAAACCATTGGACACATGAATGACCAGGTTATTTATATGTAATTGCATTAGACATGTGGTAATTAAGTAAGGATTAGATACCCGTGTGTATTTGTACATCACCCACCCTGAGCACTCTTTGATCTGATCTGTATCTTTAGCTGAGCCTGGATTTCATTAAATCCAGTCTCATTTGATGCCCATTGGATGTTCCATGTGTGGGAATTTTCTGGAGAGAGCAAGGTAACCGCCGACATTCTAAAGCATTGCTTCAGACTGGTCTTTTGACATCATTCCATAAGCTGGAGCCATAAGAGCACGTTCTGTTTTTTCCTTGCAGTCCCTCAGCCCCTACAGCTGCCTTCCCCCTCCTGCCACGCCTGGGCGACCCCTCAGCTCCCACAGATCCCAGCCGGATTCCTCAGCTGACCTGCTCTCAGCGCTGAGCCAAGAGGAGCGAGACCTCATCGAGCCTGTCATAGCCCTGGGCTACCCCACCCACAAAGCCATCCTCACCCTCCAGAAGACGGGAAGGCAAAGCTTAAGTCAGGTTGGTGGAGCTGGCACCGCACCCCGGGAAACTTTTGGTAAAGGAAAACTTGAGTTTCATGGAGAAAGGCATGGCTGTCTTGTTTGGGGTGGATTTCTGATGGCCTTGGCATTCCCACTTTGGTGTCAGACTGCAGTTGACAGATTTCCATGAGATCACACTTTTGCTATAATAAAATAGCAGTGAGTCGCCCTCAGTTTTCAGCGCGTAATCACGGCTGGTTTCGTTATCTGTTCCATCTGTTGTGCAGCGCGTCGTGTCCTTCTGAGGTACAAGTTCTGCCCCCATATATGGAAACTTTTTGCACATTATTTTTTCCCGGCTGTTGGATTCGTATGATTATTGTCATGGCTCATCCTGTCAGAGAGGGACTGTACAAATACCTTTGAAGATTTGCCTGAGCTCTCTCCAAAACGCATCTTCCCTGCCTTGGAGCAAGCATGGAGTCCATGCATGGTCCCAGAGCTCTTTTCCTGAGGAACCCTCTATAATAATCTGGGATTTATTGAAGATAATTAACACATAGCCTGTTCCTACCCCTAGTATCTGAGTGCATCCCCATTCCTGAGGTCTCTGCTTATGCAGATACATCCCACAATAGTCCAGGTGGGACTGGAGAATCCCTGACATGAGGGATGCTGCTGGCTCTGACTCAAAGCTTGGGGCTGGACCTGCCCATCCCAGCAGAGGATTTTAGGGTTAAATTATCCAAGTAGCTTTTGTAGAAGGAGAAGGGGCTTAATCGCAGCTCAGCAAGAGGGATGTCCATGAGGCTGTCGTGCCAGGGAGCAGGAGCACACCCTGGCAGAGGCATGAGCAGGCATGACTCGGAGCAGCCTCGGCCGGCTGCCAGTCTCCTTGCCATTCCCCTGGGAGCTGCCTGTGCTGTGTGGGCCGGCTCTCACCCCCTTGGTTGGTGCACCAAGCTGCTCTGGGTCTGAGTCAGCCTGCAGCTTCCGGTTCCCTCCTGAGTCACCCCAGCTGGACCAGCCTCCCCATACCTCGATGGTGTTTCAGGAGAGCTGAAGTGGGAACAGAAGCTTTATGTCTTCATAGAGGTTTCATCTAGACACAGGGAGGTGGACAGAGCTCAGCCCATGTTCTTTGTACGGAGCTGTGTGAGGGTGTCTTGTGGCTTCAAAATGAAGAAACAGTGCATGTTATTAAGGATGGAAATGGGTACAGCCTGCTCCCTTCTGTATAAACACTGGGACTCCCATTCCCTTGGAGAAGAGGTTCATGCACAAGAAGGCAAGGTCTGCCTTACATCCTGTACCTGCTTCACCAGCAGTTCCCATCGTTCCCATTTATGCCCCATGCAGCCAAGATAAAATGTAAAGCCTGACCCTTCGTGCATGTCTTATAAAACTACCAAATTAGGCTAAATCTTTCTGCAAAATATGTTCCAACTGAAGTTAAAAAGAAGAGCTGTGGGTGCTCTTCTTTTCTTGCTGTGTCATGCAGAGTTTCAGTGGGTGAGGATTACAGCTTCAACTGTGAGGATTGATTGTAGTACCAGATGGTAGCAAAAAATTGCTCGGGTTCTTTGCAGTATCAAGTCAAACTGGCAGAGCCCACCCTAGGAGAGAAGGCAGTGGAGGAACGTCTCTGAAAGGGTCAAGCAGGATTAGGTGCCCCAGTGTGCCAGAGGTCAATCATGTAGAATGTCATGGCCAAAGGGCTAAACCAGAAATGCACCATTGCATTTTGATGAATGATCACTGATCAATTCAAAATGCATCGTTGATCCATGGAGGGCATTGAGGCATTGAGGGCAATGTACATGTCAGCTGGGACATGACAGAGGCTGCAGCTGGTCAACACCCATCTCCCCAAGCAGCTGTAGGAACAGGGTGTTCATAGTGTTGAAAAACTTCTGTTTAGTCTTGAGGAGAAAATGATAAAAATCATTGCATTGACAACAGCACCGATTTCAATCTAGGCTTGACCAGGCTGCCAGGACTGTCTTGTGCTGTAGGTAAGCAGCTGTTCCTGCCACAGCAACGATCTGAGGTTGTCATTAGGTAGATAACGAGGGAAATAAAATCAGGTTAGGAATGCCAATGACCAGTGACTGTCTCCTTTCTGAGTTCCTGAGCTGCTCCTTAAGGCTGACATTTCTAAAAATCCTTACTCTGCTGTTTAACCAAACTAGATCAACTCAACATTTGAAGGACTTTTTTTTTCTTTTTCGTAAGTTTTATGGTCTTTCACTGAGTCCTTCTCCTTGGCTGCAGTGGTGCTGCGGAGGGTGGAGGTCTGTATGCTGGTGGATCTGGGGAGATGTGAATCAGTTTCTCCTTGGATGAAGATGGCACAGCTCCGGGGAGACCCATGGGATGTTTTTATTCTCCCTGCTATTGTATAGCTCATTTATTATTGTCTGTCCCGTATGTTTTTGGACAGTGTGTGATTCTCGCGGTATGTAAAAGACACTGCTGGGAATAGTGCTGTCAGCACTCCAAGAGCAACGAGGAAAGCCAAAAATAACTGTTTACTTTCAGTAATGACAGCACACGGGTCTCCCCTGGGGTGGGTTTTGTGCTTGGACCCTGGAGCAAGCCCAGGGGTGCCTGAACCTGGGTGCATCAGAGGGATGCAGGGTCGGCTGAGGGTGAACATCCCACTGGGACAGGCTCTGCCTCACTCCACGGCCTGGAGGCCATCAATGTATTTCAGAGGTTCAGATGTTTGGTTTGCTCCTTGTCCTCCCTCTGCCTTGTTCCCATTCCCATCCTGGGAGGGTGAGGAGGATTGAGATGTCTCCCACTGGGAATACTGTGGACAGACAGACCACCCTGCCTGAAAATCAAATGTCAACCAAGCAGGATGGTGGTGGCTCATGTCCTCCCTATGGTGTGTCCCTAGTTGGTGGCAAGATGGGTGCCTGATTGCCCTTGCTCCCTGTGCCTGCAAGGCTGAATTAACCCAGTTGTCTTCCTCTGCAGTTCCTGAGCTACCTGGGTGCCTGTGACCGGCTGCTGAAGCAGGGCTACGAGGAAGGGCAGGTGGAGGAGGCCATGGAAATGTTCCAGTACTCGGAGAAAAAGGTCAGAGTGGGACAGCAGAGCCCAACCCCTTGTACTGTGTTGTCTGGGCTCACTTCTCCAGTGGGCTGCCTGCTTCCCTCTACCTCTGCTGCCCCTTGCACAGCCTTGTGGGGGTCAGACCCACTGCCCTGCCTCCAGTGGGACCCCCATAAGGACCCTCTGGGAAGGACACCTGCTCCACCCTCTTCTCCATCCATCCTCTCACCCCATTGTGCAGCACAATGCTCACTCAAACCCTGGATGGGGAATCCCATCCCAAGCCAAACAGCACCTGCACTTTCTCCCTTGCTCCCAGCTCCCCGCCAGGGAGAAAAACTGGTGACACACAGGGTGTTGGTCTCCATCATCAGTCTCCTCTTGGGTAGTGAAGAGCCTGAGGAGGTGCAACTGCTTGAAATCTGGGCTGTCAGTGCTTGATGGGCTGCCAGTGGTCTGTAGGATTGTCATATCACCGCTCGTTAGGGCAGTAACAGCGGGAGGGTGCCCAGGTCTTGGTGTCAGGGAAGGGTTTGTTTACTGAGGCCATGGCACTGGGGCCCAGCCTGAGCAAGAGGGGAAGCAGGACATATGAAGTCCAGCTTGTGCTCACTGCCTTTCCCTGCTCTGTTTACAGCGCAGACAAACACGGCATGGCATCAATACAAACTTTATAAGGAATAAGTGAAGCTGGAGGCTGACTTTATTAAGTATTTCTTATTTAAGAAGTTTAAATGCTACCAGGGGTATGTGTGCCCTTGGGCTGCTGTCGTGGTGCCCTTTGGCAGAGATACAACCTGGCCAGGGCATCTGGCTGCAGCCTCGTTCCACAGCACTGCTTCTGCTGCAACCCCACAACGGATCCATCCGTGATAACATCATTCCCCTCTTCCTCCTTCCTCCAGGCAGCTGAATTCTTGCGTCTGCTGGCTCAGTTTAACGATATGGGTTTCCAGCAAAATGAAATCAAAGAAGTTCTTTTGCTCTGTGGGAATCAGCGGGAAAGGGCTCTGGAAGAGCTCGTCATGAAAACCCACTGAGCAGCATCCTGGACCCATCACAGCTTCCTCTCTCCAGACTGGACCAGAAGGACTCAGGTGGTTCTGCTACTCCATCCCCATCCCTGGAAGCAATCAGATACAGACCTTCACAACTCTGCCTTGGTGTCTCATCTCATTCTATGGACTTCCATCAAAAGAGTGTTTATCATTCAGGCTTCATAGCAGGAATATTTATCTCCTCACCCACACATCCCCACCCTGATCATCTCAGCTGTTCAGATTAGATGAAATAAGATCCAAACCGCCTTCGGCTTAGATTTTTGCAAAACCCAAACCATAGTGTTCTCCCTCCACCTGGGGTGACGAGTGTCATGTTTTCAGCTGCAATCAAATGTGGATTCTTAAAAGATTATATAAATCAACAGAAGAAATTGTTTTCCTAAAATCTGAAAGCTCCTGCAGGAGCATGTGTTGGTCCTGGCTTGGTAAGAGTCTCAGCTGACTTAGTTGTGCTTGAATACTGTAATACAGTTTGATCACATTAGCTTCTCCTTTTAAACCAGAAATGTGAGAAAAGTACACAATTGAGGGTAAGGAAAGAAAACAGACTGCTCTTGCTCTGAAATACATGAGGCTTATCCAGTGCAATGAAAAATGGCAGAGGTAAGGGTTTGTCCTCAGGGAACTTCCTGAAATCAGAACAGAGAGACAGGGAACTGCTCACTGCCCTCACACTCTGCCCAAATCAGGAAAATTCAGGGGATGCTTCCCTAAACTGCAAAGACAGTGGCTCCAATTGAAGTTGAGCATGAAAATCAGCACCAGGAACATCTGGATGCCCAGGGGAATTTCTGTATGTACCTGAAGAACAGAGAAGGGGAGATTCGGATCAGCGTATGGGATGTGTGTCTTGGCTTGGCAGTGGAACAGTGGGCAGTGTTTTCACATGAAGTATGTTATTTTCCTCTGAATTAGATACAGATGTAATTTCTGTGAGTAAAGATGCTTGGGGGGGTTCTTCTGCAATGTGTTTGTCTTTTCCTGTCAGGATGCCAACTGGCTCAAACCAGCAGAGAAAATCCTCAGTTAGTTGCATTAGTACCATTTTTCCATGGTATCCCTCCAAACAATCTCCCAGCTCAATATGCTGCCATTGAGGTAAAACACCATGTCCCTTCTCCCTGGATCTCCAAGTGGGTACCAGACACCAGCAGTGAGGTACAGCTCTCCATCTTGCTTTCAGTCTTGCCTGGATGCAACAAGAAAACTTGGAATCCAGGTTTTGGGGGACTTGACCCATCCATTCCCTAGAATGCTTTATTCCTGCCTTTCTTTAATGGCATTGAAACAGAAAACATGGTGCCTTGTGTGGCCAAGAGAGGTATTCCTGAAGAGCTCACAGGCTCTTCTTGGAGCTCCCAGCCCTGTTTTTCCTCCAGCTTTCCTGTGGTTATACAAGCTTTTAGTTTTGATACGGCCCTTATAAGGCAAGTCCATTCTACAGACAGCTTTTCCTTACGTTTCCACTTGCCAAGATGATGTCACCTTAAAAAAGAAACTTGCAAAAGGTTAAAGTGTGATTAGACCGATGGTGTCGCCTGGGACTGTGATCTTTGGCGGAAGGAACCCCTGAGGATGGAAGGGTTGAGATGAAGGTGCTGAGCCGGTACCAGTGGTGTGAAATGTTGAGGGCTAAATTCTGGTGGAGCAAAGCACATTGGCAGCGTTGTGCCCACAAAGGCTGAGCAGCCTCTCACCCTCCTCGATCCCGGCTCATCGGTTCTTGCAGAGGTAAGAGCTGTATCTTTTTTGCTCCCTTTGTGCCTGAAATTATCTTATGTTACTTTCTGTATCAGGCTTTGCATTGCTGAGTGCAACAAATGGCTCCTCTCTTGGGAGCATCCGTGCCATGCTCAACAGCCTGCCAAGACCTGTGCTTTCCCGCAAGTGCTACACACTTAAAATCTTTAGCATTTTGTCAACAAATATATTTGCAAAACTGTCAAAAAACCAGTGTGTGGAGATGGGGAGGAGGTTGTATCACTTAGTGTCGGAGCTGGAGGAAAGGGGAGAGCCTGCCAAGTTCAGCAGTCCAGGGTTGGCCACAGGAGCCCAACATAAATATTTTAGTACTAGAATTACTTTAACTGTATTTTAATGGAAGTTTAAGCTGTTTGTTCAGCCTGCAATGGTTTTAAAGCAGCGTTTCCATGTACTGCTCTCAGTTAGGAGAAGATAATGTGAAACGTTAATTGTTTCGTCTGGGAAGAATGAGGATTTGACTCCATGGGTTCCTGTAATGTTCCTTGTGGGGACACCAACACAATTCAGGTCACGCTGCCCATGGTGCAGAGCGGGGGAAGGTCCCTTGGTGTCCCCTGCCTCCCCTGTGCCACTGCCAGACCTGTACCTCCACTGGCTGGTGACAGCAGGATGGTGGCCTGGCCCAGTGGCAGGGGGCAAATGGGGACAAGACACATCCATCTGCTCAGGGGTGTGAGCTTGGGTTTTCTGGTTTGTTTTGGTTTGTGGTTGCATTGAGTGGGTTGATTCTCAAATGAGGGAAGTGTTTTGAAAATACTGAGAACTTGGCGAGGGTCAACATGGAGCTATTTGAGGCATCCCGTCTGGTATTCCCTTCCACTCCATCCTGGTCAGGACAGCACAGGCAGCTCAAAGCCTGACCACGGATGGGAGACCAGCTGGCCACAGTCTGGGTTTGCTGCTGCCCTGGTCCCCACAGTGCTGTGGTCACATGGGAGCTCTGTGCTCTCCAGCCACCCCCAGTGGTGTGGGGGGCCGGCAACCTTCCACTCCAGTCAGTGGGATCTCATGGGAACAGCTCCTCTGGCTTTGGAGCTCTGCAAGACCGGTATTGCCATACAATGGTGCTGCTCCCTCCCCTCCTTCCCTTTTTGTACCCTCTGTACTCCAAGCTTTGCCGTGTCCTCAAAAGACCCTGACTTGGCTCAAACAAGCCTCTGACGAGAGCCAGCTCTTGCTACTCCGTTGGGTCTGTGCTAGGGCTTGGGGGATGATGGATGGTTCCCCGGTCCCAGAAAACCCTCAGTGCATTAAGCACCTGATGCCCAGGAGCTGCTTTACTTGAACCCCCCCAATCTCCCATCCTCCTCCCAGGGCCCTTCTGTGGCCATGGAGAGCTCTCAGGGGAGCGCAGAGCTGTGTGGGAACTGTGCTTCCATGTACAGCTCTGAAACAGAGCCGCAGCTGAAAAAGCATTCAGGGGCAAAAGCGAGTCCTGACCTGGATCCCTGCTAGGAGGTATTACCCTTTAGAAGGGGGGGGTGAAAAACCCCAAACCCAAGAGTAATGAAAACTCAGTAATGAGAAGCTTCTCTGTAGCTTCCTTTTAATTCTGAGGTATAATGAATGATTGCCCATGAGGGCAGAGAGGAGCTGGGGTCCTCAGAGCATAGTCAGAATAAATAAACCCCATGTTTGCTCCTCTCTGATGTCTGTCCTCTGCAGAAGCCACAAAGCCCCGCACACGGTTGGCTCAGGAGGCCACATCTGGCAGGACTTTGCACCCCTGCAGGGCAGGCAGAGTCAGCAGCAACTGCCTGCAGTCCCTTCCCCTCTGGCAGGGTGTAGTGTCACCTCCAAGGTCCAATGTGAGGCATCCCTGGACCTGAGCACAGCTCCACAGAGGAGGAAAGGAGCTCAGGGGAGCAGTGAGTGCAGAACCAGGGCCATGAGCAAGGAGAGCATCTTGATATGGGACCATTAACCTACGTCGCGATGTCATGGTCACGTCTCGGCAGCCGCAGGAGGAAGGTCTGCAGGGAACCACTGCGTGGGAAACCTGCCCGCTCCTTCTTCTGCTTCCAGGTCTCCTCTTCCACAGAGTAGAGGAGTGTCAGCATCTTGTTGACAGTGTAGATGGTGTCACCCCTGACGATGGCGGTGAACAGGGCTCCCTTGCTGTTGAGGAACTGCCCAGGCAGGGCTGTCCACTGCCGCGATGTCAGGTTGAAGCAGTCGATGACACAACGCAGGAAGTCGTCGTAGGGGCCGTTGCGCATGACATAGAGGTTGTCACGGTGGGCCACCATGCAGTGCCCGTAGCTCTGGTGCCGCTTGAGCTCAGTGACAGGAAGCCACTCGTCCCTCTGGGTCTCGTACTCATAGATGACAGTGGTGTCCAGTGGCTGCCACAAGCAAACAAAGATCTGCCCCATGGCTTGGGCACAGGGTGCCGCCGTGCTTGGCTGTGGCAGGTCAGAGACGAATGTCCAGGTGCTGGAGGCCACATCGTACCTCTCCACGGACTTGAGTGAGATCTTCTCATACTCCCCGCCGATGGCGTAGAGGAAGCCCTCGTGGCCCACCAGCCTGACGTCGTAGCGCAGCTGGTGAGGGCTGGGGAACTCGCTCCAGGTGTTGGCATCAGCATCATAGCAGAAGCTGCTCTCCACCACCTGCTTGTTGGCCCCGTAGACACCACCCACAATGTAGATCTTGTTATCCATGGTTGCCATGCCAGCTAGGAATGTGCTGGCGCTCAGTGGCAGGCAGGAGAGGGTCCTCCACGTGTTGGTCTCCTCGTCCAGGTAGCAGATGGTCCTGGAGAGGTCCTCTAAGAACTCGAAGGTGGGCGTGTGGGCTCCCACTGCCACAAAGGTGCTGGGTAAGAGGGCTTCCACGTAGGCCAGCAGGTCATCAGGGAGGCAGTCCAGGTACTCCTCCAGCTCGGCGTAGCTGTCCCTGATGTAGAGCGCGGCACAGTGGAAGAGATCCAGGAGGCCGAATATGGCAGCCGCCTGGTACAGCAGGATGCAGTTGTCAGAGTTGATGGAGTGGATCAAGTATTTTGCCAAGGGCTTCACCTGCAGGAAGGCAGCACACTCCACTGCCTGGAAGGTCTCCTCGCTGCCGAGGATGGGCCTCTCACCTGCCAGCACCCGCAGCATGGCGAGGAACCCGGCTGCGCTCAGCTCCCCCAGCCTGATCTCCTCCTGCGTGCTCTCCCTCATGCCCGAGCGGAAGAGGGCACGGAAGTACTCACTGCTCTCCACCAGCAGGGTCTTCTCCACCCAGAACGACTGCTCCTCCACCCGGATACACACCCGCTCTGGGAGCCCTGCCTGGGAGCCTTCCTCCTCCGGGGTCATCCTCACCCCGGAGCCAGTGGCTCTCCGGGGTGGGGGAGCAGCCGATGCCCCTCCGTGCTGTGCCCCAGCACAGCCCCCTCCTGTCTCCTCCACCCTTTGCTGCACTGCCTGGCGGCCTTGTAATATAAATACCTTGGGCTAAAGATAGCCAAGCTTGTGACTGGGGCCCTTCAAAGGCATCCACTGAGCTCAGCTGCCCACCCAAACTCAGACAGGGCTCCGGCGTCACCAGCCAGCTCTGGGCACAGCGGAGGTGCCCAGATCATCCCATGGAGTGTGCCCAGCCACTCCAGAGAGACCCACATTTGCTCTCCCCGCTCTGGGGCATCCTCATTGCAATGCCCTAAAGAGACAGTCCCCATCCTGGGGAGGGCAACACTTTGCACAACTGGGAAGAGCACATTACCACAGTATTTTAATTTTTTTTCCCTTAAAAAGTGAAGTTTATGGCCACAGAGAGGTGAACAACATCAGCACACCTGAGTGCCGTCCAACCTGGCCAGGGGAAAGGGGCTTGGCTGCCTGCTGGGTGTGGCTGTGGGCAGAGACACCTTTGTGACCCTCCCCTGGCAGGAGCAGCCCAGGCAACATCCATCCCAGGCACAAGGAGCCGTAAGCCAGGCTGTGCTTCATGTGGGGATCTTGTGGTGAGGACAATGAAGGGCAGTGACCCCTTTTCAGCAAAAAACTCCCCTCTGATCATACGGCTCACCACGCTTGGCTGTGGGCAAAGGTAAATCCCCATGTCTGACATAGAGGTTGACAGTGAAGAAAAGTGTTATTTGTGGCACATCGCTATTTGTGTGCTATTCACAGCTTTTTCTGGCTAGAAATCCTATTTCACGTCTGCCATGGGGTGCCAAGGAGGGCTGACAACAGCGCTCACCTAAGGGGCTGCACTCCAGGTCTCCCCATTATCACCTGCAGCTGGTGTTCAGTTTTGAAGCATAATTTAACCTGAGCTGCCCACCCGGTTGAAGGTCTATTTTTCACTCTGTCCTCAGCCCCTCATCCCAGCACCCAGGAATTCTCGGGGCAATGCATGATGGCAAAGCCACTGCTCCAGGGTCGTGGCACCAGCAGGTTCCCCAAAATTTCAGTTTAGGGGAGAAGGGAAGAGCTGTGCACTTGTGCTGCTGTCATTGATCCTCATGGACACCCAGCTCAAAACACCACATTTATCTCTAATTGCTTTTAAGCCTCTTTGGCCTGTGTTCAAAGGGGGTCTGGGAGCTGGGGGTCCCCAGAGGGGCTCTGCTTCCTGCAGAGGAGTGATCCCTGTGATCCCCATCCTCCCTGTCCGTGGGTCTTGCAGAAACTTCTACGCTCCCAGACTATTTTGGGAGGGTTTAAAAATATCCTGCCTGCATTAATGGGCAGTATTCCCAATGGTGCAGCAGCTCTGCATGGACATAGAGCCACCTTCAGCCCCCGGCCTCGGCTATGGCCCCCCGCCCCTGGAACCCCTCGCGGCCGGCCCAGGGGCTGTATCCTGCAGTCCCGGGCACTGAGCCCCAGCCCAAAAGGCTCTGATCGCCATGACAACGCTGACTTCAGCCTCTGCCACCTACCCAGGCTCAGAGACACTGGGTGCTGGCTGATGGATTGGTGCGGGCACTGGTGAGTACTCCCCGGGCTCCCTTTTCCCCTTGGGCTCGAGCTTTTTGGGTGGAAAAAGGGTGTTTTTTCCCCTGGAAAGCCCCAGCTGGCAGCAGAAGGTGTCTGTGTCCAACTGCGTCCGAAGGGGTCGGGCAGGGTGGCTGGGCAGGCAGCATCGCTCCGGAGTGCTGCTCCTGCCTGCCGGAGGTGTGATGAGCGCTCCGGGCTCAGCCAGGGCAGCGGGACCCGGCTTGAGCTTGCTGGGGACACGGAATGGTGCTGGGACACGGGGAGGTGCTGGGGACACGGCGGGGTGCTGCAGGCTCAAGAGGGTGCCGGGACACATCAGGGTGCCGGGACACGAGCAGAGGCAGGGCGGGTTGCAGGCGCGGGGGTCCCTCCCGAAGCCCCGGGCGCTCGGGGGGCTGCAGTGCCCGGCCGGGGGCCGGTCCTCGGGGTGGCCGGGGCAGCGTGTCCAGCCCCGCGCGGCGGGGCCTCTTTCCTTACAAGGAGTTTGGCCGGAGCCCGAGCGGCGGGAGCCGCGCTCGCCTCCGCCCGCCTCATTCATCGCAGCCCCGGCCGTGCAGGGGCCGCTGATCCCCCGGCAGCGCCCCCGGCCCCGCGTCCCTCCGGCCCTGCGTCCCTCCGGCTCTGGCTCTTAAGGTGGGCGGCTGCGTTTCTCGCTCTGGGGTGTGAAGGGCAGGCAAAGGGCTGGGGTGGTCCCTGTCTTTCGGTGGGGTGCGTGGGATGGGGATGCCGGCCCCCCTGGCTCCAGGATGCAGATGGAGAAGAGGGGATTTGCCTCCCTGGTGCTGCTGAGCCCCCGTTCCCCCAGGCTGGGGCACCCCCCGAGCCAGGCAGTGAGAAGGTCCCCACTCGGATGCCCCATGTCCCCCTGCTCTCTCCCGCAGGACGGAGGATGTCCTCGATGTTCAGCAAACCCCGAGCCAGCAGCGAGCGGCCGCCCCAGAGCCCCCTCCCCGAGTGCAACGTGGCCATCCTGGGGTGCCGAGGGGCCGGCAAGTCAGGTGAGATGGGCACCGTGCCACCACAGGGGTGGCTGGACATGGGGGGCTGACAGGGTGGCAGTGCCATGGGGGGACACCTTCCTCACCTGCCTCTTTCACCTCCTGCAGCTCTGACCGTGAAGTTTCTAACCAAGAGGTTCATCAGCGAATATGATCCCAACTTGGGTAAGACTCTTTCTCGTCCCGATGGAGCATCCTTTCCATCTTCTGTGCTTCCCATGAATACAGCATTTAAGGGGGAAAAAAAAAATAACCCACCCAAAATTATATGAAAAACAACAAGAAGGGCTGGATTTGACCCAAACCCGCTTGTAAAAACAGAGGTGAAAGCAGCGCTCTCTCCACGGGCATATCCCACGGGGGAATGTTGGCTCCTCGCATTGCTCAAGGAAACTGAGAGCTGAATTTTTGGGGCTCCTTGGGGAGCTCTTCATGCCTCCTGCTCATTCCAGAGGTATCAAACAGGGGGAGGGCTGGGGGAGTGAGGGAGATGCAGAGCGAGCGACCCTGGGGGCTGAGTTTTGCAGCAAGCAGTTCTGGGCACTTTTTTCCACTCGTTTGAGTAATTAATAACTATTTTTCTAGGCCTGACTCCAGGGCACGGGGAAGAACCATAAATGATTTATCTGGGGACATTAGGGAGATATGGACTTTGTCCAGGAACCAACTCCAGCCCCTAATAATTCAGCGACTCTTAGGAAAGAAGGATAAATCCTTTCCTCCTCAGATATTTTTGGGAATGTGGTTTCATCTTCCCACGTCAAAACCTTTCTGAAACACATCCATTAGAAGCTGGCCCAGAGAAAGCATCTTTCTCCCAGGGGAATGGCTCAACAGCTCTCACTGCCTGCGTTTCCTTCCTTCCAAAAGAAAGGGCTGCTCCTCTCGCCTAATTTATTGGGAAACAGCCCCATGTCAAGCCACCAGCTCTCTTTATCTCTCCAGGCCCTGACTTTGAGATAAGGGTGAAGTGACGGTTGTGCTGGGCTCCTTCCCCTCCCTCCTCCTCCTGCCAGAGCCCACGCTCGTGGCACACAGGGGGAAATAAGCACTCCTAGCTGGGCTTGTCCAGCAGCATCACCACCCGTCCCCCAAAATAACGTTGTCTCAGGAAGGCACAAGGTGGGAGGACTTGGTGGAGGATGCTCTTCGTCAGGGCTGAGATTTTTCCACAGCGTCCCAAGCTTCCAGGGTTTTGCTTGGCTTTGAAGAAGATGGGACATCCCAGGTCATCCTTACAACCACCTTCTCCTTGCAGAGGACACCTATGCCTCGGAGGAGCTGGTGGACCAGCAGCCTGTGCTGCTGAAGGTGATGGACACTGCTGACCAGGTGAGGCACTGGGGCACCACTGGCTCGGAATGCTCAGCGTGATCCATGTGGATCAGGGCTGCACCACGGCTCAGCCGGTCCTCTCGCCCCCAGGACGGCCCTGGGAACTGCGAGCGCTACCTGTGCTGGGCCAGCGCCTTCCTCGTCGTCTACAGCATCGATGACAGGAAGAGTTTCGAGGGCTGCCAGCGCTACCTCGAGGTCCTCGCCCTGCACGCGCGGGGCTGCCAGCGCCGCTGCCCCGTGCTCTTGCTGGGAAACAAGCTGGACATGGAGCAGTACAGGTATTGGCCATGCAGTAAGGCTGGATGTTCCCAGTGGGAGAGAGCTCATGGATCCTCTCATCCCTCCAGCTGGGATGCAAAACCCAAACATGATTATTTTTTTAAAAGGGTATTTCCACCCCCATTAGTATTTGCCACATCCTCCCACATCTCTGAAGTTCCTGCTTTCCTGCCCAGGGGATGATGTGTTTATTTTGAGCCCACTGGTATTTTTCAGTGGCATGTTTTTTGGCTGCGTGGTGAGGCAGCGTCAGCACCCCTGGCAGGGCTTGAGCCAGAGGAGCCCCTCTGGACATGCCCTTCCTACCTCTGGAGCCCTCTAGTCCTGGCCCCGCTGCCAGGCCTGCATGTGCCTGATGTGTTTTTCTGGCCTTTTGTGCTGCTCTGTGGCCCCACAGGTCAGAGTCACATGCGTTGCTGAACACCCCCAAGCTCCCAGCATGGCCCACAGAGGCGTCTCCTCCCCACTTCCCAGGGCACTGCCATCACAATTCCCCCCAGGTCCCTGGCACAGGTCCCTGGCACAGGAAGCCATGTGATTCCCCAGGGACCCACACAGCCCCTTATTCTGGGATTTCAAGAAAGGCAAAACTCTTTTGGGTTCATGTACCCTGCTTGTCCGGGGGGGTGACGAGTGGGTGCTACCCTGGTGCTCACCGGGAAGCAGATGTGGGAGGCAGGGTCCCTTGCCTGCCCCTTTTCAGGTGGCTGCAGCACCCCAAGGGATCCTGCAGCTGTCCCCTCTGCTCTCGGCCAGGCAGGTGCCCTCAGCCGAGGGGACATCCCTCGCCAGCAGGTTCGGGTGCCTCTTCCATGAGGTGTCGGCGTGCCAGGACTTTGCGGGGGTGCAGCACGTCTTCCACGAGGCCGTGCGGGAGGTGCGGCGCCAGGCCGAGTGGAACCTGCCCGTCCGGCCGCTCTTCATCACCGAGGAGCGTCCCTGCCCGCCCGTGGCCACTCCTCTGGCCTTGCCCACCCACCACGGCCTGGCCACCTGCACCTTCAACACCCTCTCCACCGTCAACTACAAGGAGATCCCCTCGGTGGCCCAGGCCAAGCTGGTCACCGTCAAGTCCTCACGGGCTCAGAGCAAGAGGAAGGCTCCCACGCTCACCTTGCTGAAGGGCTTCAAGATATTTTAGGATGCATCCCTGTGGGCTGGAGAGGGAGGCGAGAGACCCTCACCCATCTCCCTGACTCTGCAAGGGCTGAGACCTTTCGTGATGGACTCCTGGGCACCGCAGCAGCTGCAGGCAGATGGTGGCCCTGGTCTTTCTGCTGGTGCAAAGCCAGCGGTGGCAACTTGGCAAGCAGGAGGGTGCCGAGAGTCCAGCATGGGCCGTGGCATCACTCTGCCTGCCCCTGCCCAGCACTGCTGCAGTGTTTGTCCCCAGCCTGCCACTGGCACCGAGGCCATCTCAGTTTTCCATGGGGATCCAGCACCTTCTGGAGGAGCCAAAGCCATGGGCACCACTGGGAGGACAAGGCCTGTCCCCAGGGCACCCAGCCAGCTTGGGCACCTGGCACACAGCAACAGGAGCCCAGGAAGGGACAATTAATCATTAATCCAGCATAGAGGCACCCGTCTCGTTTGTCCCACGGGTCCCTGACTGAGCAATAAGTAGGAGTAACTTTTTTTTATTTTTAATCCAAATAAAAAAGGTGCAGATACTGTTTCAGCTGACTAAAGGCCTCAGGTGGCCCAAAACTGATCCCCACACTTAGTCACACCAAAATTGCTGCTTTTTTAATCAAGTTTTTACACTGTAGTGTCCCTTTCCAAAGGCTTTGCAAGGAGATGCTTCACTGATGAGGACAAGGTCTGAAAAGCCTTAGAAGACAGATGTATTTCTAAAAATGTCCTAAATTATTTCACGGCTTCTACACATGCCTAGTGAAGGGCATGAAGGGAACCCTTGGAGCATCCCAGGCTCTGCCTGTGCTTGAGCCAGGGCCAAGGGCTGGGCATTCGGTTTCAGGGGTTCTATCAGGTTAAATGTTCTGCTGCTCCCTGGAGTTGCAGTTACTCTGCAGAATAAAATCACCGTGTGTATATTTGTACATATATCCATGTATATATATATAAATATATATATATATGACCTTACTGACAGAGAGAGATTCAATATGGGATTTCAATCAACCACTTTGGAAAGTATTTTAATAAAGATGATTTCTGAAAAGAATAAAAGTGCCTCAGCTTCAGTGTGGCTGTTTTCGTGATGGGAAGTGAGGGTGCATGCCCTGGCTGACTGCAGGACAGGCCTCCCACCTCCTGCCCTGGCTCAGCTCCCAGCTGTTTGCAGCACCTGAGGGAGGGGGCAAAGCTGGTCCTGGAGGGAAGGCTGGAGGCAGGTGAGAACGGCAGGGGAACATCAGCCAGGCAAGAGCTGAGCTGGGGACACAGAGGTTACATTGAGCCCAGGGCCTCTCCTGTGGGTGCAACTCTGCTGCTTTCTTGTTTTTGTCTTTTCTTTCCCCAGGCTGAACTGCATGTTTGAAGTTCCATCCCTACAAAATGAGACGTTCCTATACCTTCCTTAAAGCTTACATGTGTGACTTCAGCTGCTGCTAGATGGCCTCCTCAGACATATCTGTGTACAGGGAGGTGGTGGTGCCATCCTTCCACTGGACCACCACTTCCCCTGCTCTCTGGTCATGGGGGACCAGCTCCTGTTTTTGTGGTGGGGCTGGGCTGTATCCCTGCGCAGGTATCAGGGCTTCCTTGGCCTCCAGCTGCTGTGGGGATTGCACTGCTTCTCTGCTCATCATCTTCCTTTTCCTGCAGGGAAGGCACAATGAGGACACGTGGAATGAAGCAGCAAGCCCACACATCTGGGGGGAAGCACCCAGCCTGGGTGATGGTCACAGCCACCAGTTTGCACCACGTCCCTGGAGCACACCCGCTGTGCAGGGGCAAACCCCAGCAGCTGCACTGTGTCAGGTAAGTGCTCTGAAGTGTTTGAGCACACACAGCTGTGGGATTCCCACTTGGAGAGCACGGAGCTCCCAACGCCAGGAGCAGCACACAGCCAGCACTAGAGGGAGAGCTTGGCAGGCTCAGAGCATTAGCTCTTCTCTCCTCTGAAGATAACAGCTTTGACCCAGAGGTAAGTTTTCATGCTATAGCAAACAGTGAGTTGCTCCTCCACTGTGGGGTTGCTGTGCAGCAGCAGAGGAATGGCATGGGAATGCTGATGGGGAAAGGCTGGGAGTCCTGCTCCAGAGCCGCTGGACTTAGAGGAGGGCACCTAACACCACACAGTTATCACCACTTCCCTCCCAGCAGCCCTGTTGGGCTGGGCAGAGCTGTGCAGACCCGTTACTTGTGAGATTCCAGGGCCTGGAGAAGGGAAGTGGCTTGTTCCAAGTGACAGATGAGGAGGGCAGAGATCAGGCAAGGTTTTATACCAAAATATCATCCTTTGCTTTTCTCCCCATCTATCAGGGTTTGTCCTGCCCTGCCAAACCCCTGTGTCTGTCTGCCTGGGGTGGTCTCAGCGCACCACCACACACCAAAAGATCCCCAGTTTCCCTGTCTCACCTGTTTCGCATAATGTTAATGGTCAGAAGAAGAAGACCCAAAATGAAGGTTGCGAGGGAAAGCGCAAGGACGGAGTAATTCCATGTCGAGGCTGAGGAAAGCAGAGAGGCAGCATTAGCAGGCACAGCACAGTGTGACCCACAGAGACAGGTTAGACATTTCCTGAGGATACCCAGAATGCTCCACCCTTGACTCTGCCCTTGTTGATTTTTGTGGCTTTGAAGTTGATCCATGTGGCACTGACCTCCTCATATCAATCTGTTCCCTCCACCCTGCCAAAATCACTGGTCATCCCAGACCTTTGCTCTCTTGGCAGCCTCTGACTGGAAAGAGGCTGAACCCCTCTCTGGGAGGAGACAGTACCTCAGCAAAGCCTCCTGCCTGTCTTCACCCATGGCCTGCTTCTTCCAGAGGTGAAACAGAGGCTTTGTGTGTCTGGGGTAAATCACCTCCTCAGGTAATGCCCTCTGGCATCTCTGTCAGGCAGGAGGGTTAACAGCCAAGGGCTGTGTCACAACCCAGGAACACCAATGGGACTTACAGTCTTCTCTGCGGAAGAACCAGAGCAGCTCGTCCAGCTGTTTCTGGTCCATGCCCAGCGGAAGGGTGGCATTGCCTTCTGTGTGCTCATACACCTGTGGGCTGGTCAGGGCAAGCGGGAAGTACCTGTTGAGCCCTGACTCGGCTGTGGAGGAAAGAGCAGAAAGAGGCAATGGTCATTCGCTGCAGTGCTTCAGTCTGGAGATGACCATCCCCTTCTCTCCCAGGGCTGCCCAGCAGGTCTCTCCAAGCAGGCAGAACGCAGCCCTGAGGGCACAGGCTGACCTCACGCACTGAGAAGTGGAGAGCATTTTTGCCTGCAGACCCCACTATGGTGGGGCACCAGGGCTGGACAGACCCCAGGATGCTGGCAGGGCCTTCCCACATTCCCCAGCACCGTGTGTGTCTGTGCCTCTGGTCCCTGGGTGAGCGGCACTTACCAGCTTTCTCCTTGCACACGCTCCTGTCCGCAGCATCCTGCCACTGGGCCTTGGGGCTTGTCACATCACCAAGAGTGACTCCTTTCCTGTTTGCCATCAGGTAGCTCTGGCTGGTGCCCAGAGGAGAGAGCAGTGAGTTGGTGCAGTCCCAGCTCGTGTAGCCCGTGCTGGCACAGGGACTTGTCTGCACTCTGTCAGCCCTCGACACGGAGAGGCAGCTCTGCGTGCCATGATTCACCAAAGAGTCACCTTGCCAAGACCAGTCCTGGAAATCTGACTCTGGATTACAGTCCTCCAGCAGTAAATTCCTGTTTGTTGGGCTGGCTTGTAAGCACAGCTTGAATCTAGCATTTTTTATCAGAAAAGCTTCGGTGTCTGCAAAGAAACCAATAAGTATATATATGAGTGTGGCCAACCCCAAAGCACAAGACACACGCACGCAGAGTGTAAATGGGAATGACATCTAGTTCTGGAACTGGGGGCAATTTTTCCCATGGCCGAGCCAGGTTTCTGCTAGTGTATACTGAGGAAAATGGGCCCAGAGAGAGGAAGAAACCATATTTCCAGAAAGTTGTCTGCACATGTGAACTACTTCACCCACACCATTATCCTCTAAGCCAAGACTGTACCTTGCAGCAGGAAAAATGGGATTATCCAGAATAACTTCATATTTGTATATGCAGCTGGGATGGATCACACCTTCACCACTGTTTCTTCAGTGTGCAGATGCCTGGAAAAGAAAGAGAGAAACTAAGGAGTTGAGGGATAACCTGATTCCTGTCTCTGCTCCAGCTCTGTATTCAGAGAGGGGACCTCATGCACCCCTGCAGCTATGGCGTGTTTCCTCCTGTGACTGTGAGTCTGAGCTGCCAGCACAGGGTGCAGAAATCCAGGAGCCACTGAGGTGACAGAGAGTGGCCCTGGCACTGCTGTCAATCCACAGATGGCAGAATAAGGGTGTGGAGATGAGGAAGTGGAGGGCTGAGCTCCACGAGGAGGCAAGGCCAGCTTGCCATGGAGGCTGGGGTGTCTCCCATCCCTCAGGGAAGCAGAAAGCTTCTCCTTGACCTTTAGTCCCACATTTGTCAATGGCATCCATCCAGTTTTTATGGCTGCTTGTCCAAATTAGTTCTTAAGTCTCTTTTGGAGGGACCTGCCCTGAGCAGGGGTTCCTGTCTGTCCTGTCTGTCTGTCCTGTCTGTGAGTTGCTGAGGTGTTTAGGTGGCTCTCCCCAGCCCATGGCTTGCTGGCATTACCTGAACCATCACCCACTGGCAGATCAATGACACCACAACACACATGTGTCCCTCAGACGTTCTGGCCCCACAGGCCATTAATTATTATATGAACACTTTTACGACAGTCAACTTTTACCTGCCTTTGTTGTGTGGCCTGGAGCTGTCTGAAACTGTTCCCTGGAAACTGAGCATGTTCAGCCGTGCCAGGCGTGTCAACAGCGGTGTTGCTGACTCCTCAGGGAAGCGTTTGTCCCTTCGATTATAGACCTAATGATTACTACTATTTTGCCCCCGTTCTCAATGTCTTCACAATTCAAAGTTCACATTTTATAGCCAGCCAGGCACGCAGGCTTCCTCCCTGCTGCCAGAAAACCACCTGCTAGCAATTCTTTGAGGAGGGGACTCTCAAGTACGTACGTGGTCCACTTTTGTATTTCAGAAAATATGGGTAAAGCTGTTCCCGGCAGTTAGATGTGCCAATTACCTTCCTGGCCAGGTAACCTTTAGCTTATTCACATGGATCACCCCTCACAAAGGAGGAAATAAAGTCTTGGTGCCAATGAAAATAAGTTCAAATCAGCTACATCCTAATAAGAAGTGGCATGTGAATGTGTTAAATCTTGCTGTGCAAGGCTTCTGACTAATCATTTGCTCAAACAGAAATATTTGACAAGCATGTTGCTGATTTTCTCTTAAGGTGTTTCATAACTTGTGGGCCACCTCCTGGTGTCCATGCCCAGCAGGGATGCTGGAAAGCTGCTGGAAATACTTCACTACTTCATAAGGGAGTGACCAACTACCAAATCTCCCCAGACATGGAAGGCCAGAACTTCTCAGGTACAGCACAGCAGCATTTATTTATTGTGAGTTAACAGGAAATTTTGGTAAAATACTTTAAAGGAAACTCCTGTTATTTCACAGGTCTTTTACCTCTACATCACACTAAGCAAACTAGTTTAATTCATCAAAACTACAAAACAGTGTTCTCAGGCCAGTGCATCTACCCCAGTGGACAGGCTGAGCAGGATCCAGAACTCTGCCTGCACCACCAGTTTTCACAGTAAGGAAACAGTGAGTCCCACAATTCTGATGAGTTTGGATCTTCCAGCATGAAAGAGAGTTTTTTTTTAAAGCCATCTCCTTCAGCCTCCCCCACACAGCTGCTCTGCCCTGCTGCCCACATCCCACCAGGCAAGCTGGGAGAACGTGGGGGATGTTCTTCTCCATCGCTCACCTGCCTGCACATCTCAGCAGTGACTTTGGCTGCTAATGCGTGGGAGTGAGCCTTTGGATCCAGGTCTTTGCAACTCCAAGCTGTGGACTTGGGTCTTCTATGCCTCTGAAGACACCCAAGACCTTTCTCAGATTGCTTCCCAGCTTGGAACAACAGGGGAAGCTCAAATGAGAGAGAGAGAACTAGTGCATTTTATGCTTGCATGGAAGAAGAAAGAACAAAGAGACCAGGACTGCTCAAGGAAACATTTTTCCTGTTATTTTGGGTTTGTATTTACACCTGAACATTTGTGTCATTATTTTCTTTTTGGAAATGGGATTTTCCCATCAAAAGCTGCAAAATCAGTGTGCTGTGTGTATTTTAGGAACAGCCACTCACCAATGCTGTCCCAAATCCTTCTGTGGATCTGTGGGCTTTCGTAGCATTTGATGAAATCTCTAGAAATTACAGAAAAATGGCAAGTGACAGCTTTTTGTTCTGTGCATTGATCCCAGCACTTCAATGGTAAAATGCTTTCTCATAATGGGGGCCCTTGGAGATCTGAGTGCCATCACATGCAGAAGGCAGAGCTGAGGGATTGGTGCTATCAAGTTTGACATAACCCAGCAAGGGGCCTGTGCCATGTGGGAACATGGGGACATGCACATCCCCACTGCATGTGCCAGGGCACAGCACATGGTGCTGTGAAACGACCCTGAGCTTTTGATGGTGGTTTTTGCCAGGTCTAATATTCACAGTTGCTCACCAAGACATACATTGTCCTCAGTGTGCAAATGAGAAGTCTTTAGATATGTATTATTATATTGATAGAAGTAAAGATGGGGGGGAAATCTTCCAGAAAGACCATCAAGTCCAGCTTCTGTTAGGATGATATTGTCCCTCTGGACTCCTTGCTCAATACTCACTACACAGTGCATTTAGAACATCCCAGTCTTCCTAAAAACAGTCTCCTCTTGTCATCCAGACACTCACTGTGGTGGTTATCTTAACTGATTGCGTTAAAATGCGTTAGTTATTCCAAATACTGTGTAAAAGTGGGATGCCCTGGTTTTGGGTTATTACAGGATTTACAATAGCACATCACGAAAATGCAAATGGATGGGTTGGTTTATAAAAGTACATTAAGGACTGAGTTCCATTACAGAACACAAGAAAAAGTGTTTAATATTTAAAATATCAAAGCAAGAAGGCAGTCTGCGCCCCTTGTTAACTTTTGTAATGTCAAAAGTTAAAGAGCAAAACTGAGTTATATATTTTTTTTTGACTGCTTTCCAGGCTTTTATATGCAGGAGTTATCCTAGCCTGCTTCTTACTTGCTATTCAGTCTCTCCTTAGACAGCCTTCACTTGGAATTTCCAAGGATTTGAGCTTTCTAGCAGGAATAAATAAATAAACATTTCTTTACAGATAGCAATAAATTAACCCAGCAGCTGGTGCAGCAGGAATGCCCGTTAATCTCCGCTAACTCACCAGAAACATGCAGTTCCCAGCAGGGAGGAAGCTACATTTCTTCTTTCAGCCCTGCCATCCGAAGAGGACTCCTCCGAGCACCCGCCAGTGTCACCGTGGCAATGCAGTGACAAGGTTCCCTGTCCTCCAGCTCTGGATACGCTACGATCTGTGATTCATTCTGCTCCTGAGTCATGTGTGAAGGCCAGTCCAACAGGTGAGGTACACTCTGGCCCCTGAAAAAACACACCTCTTTACTGGGACCATTTACAGCGTGAGGTGAATGACCTTTTCCCAAAGAATGAACTGTAGGAACTTCCAGTCTATTTGCTCAAGCTATTGGCATAATCAGTATTAAAAGAGCACGCTGAGTAGAATGACACTCAGTAATAAGTTACCCTGGAGTTAAAGATAATGCTCACTCTGCCTGGCTCAGTCTTCATTGCATACAGGAAGCTGTCCTGATAAAGCAGATATTCCCCCCCCCTTTTTTTTTTTACTGTCAGAGTATTTTACCCGAGGAACCAACTTTGTGGGCAAAGCGCGAAGCCCCCATGAGAGATTTTGCCATCCCTGTTTCACCTTGCTGAGTCAATAGTCTGCTAAGAGGCTCTGCAGGCTGATGTGCTGCTTTTTGTGCCAGCTGCATTGGGAAAGGAGAATTCCTCCTCCCTGAACTGGCTGATTCATGGATGGAGCTGCACACTGCAAAGCAAAAGAGACGCCTCTCAGTGATGGGCTCGGGGCACACAGCTTAACTGGAGGTGGGCACAGTGTCCTTATATTTGTTCTGTGCTCAGTGTTTGCCTTGAAATAAAGTGTTCGAGGCAAGGTTGGACAGGGCTTGGAACAACCTCATCTGGTGGAAGGTGTCCTGCCCTTGGCAAGGGTGTTGGAATGACATAATCTTTAAGGTTGCTTCCAACTCTAACCATTTTACAATTCTATGATTTTTGGCATTGAAGCTTTGCTCTGGTGCAGTTAATCCTTTGAATCCGATCTCACATCCACATCAGAGCTTCCTTGGCTGTCCCAATGAAATCTCATCCAGCAAAATGTGTACTCCCCAGACAGATGTTTCACTGCTCAGCTTCAGCCTGGCAGTGGTCGGATGGGAGCTCAGACACTCATCCTCCAGGAAACAAGAGCTTCTCTCTGCTGGCAAAGGCAGGTCCTGCCAGGACATCCCACCACTCTGTAAATTGTGCTGCCTTTCCTCCTCGATTTAATGTGGATCGCTAAAAAGGTGCCATCATAGTAGGAAATGCTTTTCTAGTGCCCTTGTGACCTTTGCGTTGCCAGGGAAGGGGTGCAGGAACAGGCCAGCTAGAGGCCTCACAAGCTGCCCAACCAAATCTTCTTGGCTCACTGAGAAAGGTGCAAAGAAGACACCTGGTTCCAGAGTAATCTCAGAGTAGAGGGATGGAGATGTTGCCCATGGTGAAGAGGTGACTGTAACAGATGGATGGTGACTGCACAGTCCCAGAAGGTTCCTTTCCATCCCAATTTTCTACATTGCTTCATTTATGCATCAATGTTTTAATTATAAAAAAAAAATCATTTCCACAAGGGCTGTGTGAAAGCTGGGCATGACATTATAATCCACATTTCCCTAACCAAAACCAGGTGGAGAAGCCTGATCAGAGGACCCAGAGTGCCTGTGACCCCTGTGACATTGCGGGCACCTCTGCAGCTCCACGGTGACCACCTGGCTTCAGTCCTGTCCCATTGGCAGGAAAGGTGTCCAACAGCTCCTCCCATATGGGAGACCCCCACATCCCCCCTGCAGCCCGTGCAAGCCCAGTGTCCCCCAGGCAGTGGTGAAGCCATGGGCTACCTCTGCTTGGAGTTGGCTCTTGTGCCCAGTAATCCTCTCCTTTTCCAGAGAACTGCAAATGCTTTCAGGAGAAACCTCTTCAACAAGGCTGTGAGTGTTTGATTTTGTGTCTCCCCTGACAACACTGGCACTGGTTAATGGGAGATATCTTTTTACTTCTTGGAGACACTTTCAGTGTCTTGGCCAGGAAGCAAAGTGGAGATAAGATGTTGATTTGTGTTCTGCTTCCTCCTCGGGTTTGTCTTCACTACTCTTGGGAAGAACTTGTCTGACCTTGGTGTTTCAATTTTGCTTATCTTTTTTGATCCCTTCAGTGTCTTTGACCCGAAATGCTTGGTTACAGAATAACTAAACATCCAGGGTTGGGGTTTTTTTTTTTCCTTTTCATGTGCAAAAGCAGAGTTCAAATGCAGCAAGAAAGCTAGAGTTTTTTAATTTTTTTTTTTTGGTGAAACAATCAGATAGTTACTTTGATTCTGAAAAAATCTGTATCAAAATAAATCTTCAGTTAAAATTCACATAGACTGTGCCCAAGTCATAATACTGAATAACAGGCATAATCTGCTTAAACTGTGCAGTCCTATCAGACCCAAGGATGAATTACTTGGGAGGGAATTTAAGTGCACCTCATAAACTCACTGCAAATGAAACATTAAATTACTTCATGGTGGCAAAAGTTCAGCATGGAGTTACAGGAGCCTTAACTACTGCCAGAAGTGAGAATCCACCTCCAGGGTTTAAGTGGTGGAGGAGCAGCAGGTGAAGCTCCACACATGGTGCTGATGGCAAATTCAGTGCATGGATCTGATACCTGGAAATGAACACAGAGCACCAGCTGGACTCTGGGTTCAAACTCCCAGCTTTTGGGTGGCTTTTGGACCATCCAGACACACATGTACATCCCTGGCCTTTCTGAAGTGCTGGTGATAAATTCAGGGCTTCACCCAAGACCTCAGAGAACTGATATTTGCTGTCACCACACAGGATGTCTCCTTCCAGCCTTCCTTCCAGTGACTGTGTTTGCTGCCTCTGGAAACCAGGAGTATTTTTCAGCATCTGAGGTCTTACGTGGTCAAATTTTCAGCATCTGAGATAAGGACTGAAATTACACAGTGCAGAACACTGCTTGCTCTCATTTGGGGTCTGATACCCATAAAGACCTGTAATCACCTGGTTATTGTGCAACAACTAATTGTTCCCTGTTTATGTCAGACTGCTTGCCTGCTCTTCTTCTCCATCTGCTTTCCAAGATGAACCATGCTGGGAGCTTTACTCTCTTCTCAAGCAGAAGCCAGTCCTTCATCCTTGCAACCTTCTTGTTTATATTTTTATTTATTTTTACTGTATCCTTTCATCTGTGCACTAAGATGAGGCAGCTGGAATTGTGGAATTGAGTGTCCTGTACATGAATGAGCTGAGGATTTTTATGGGATTCCCAAAGTAATAGAAAATTATAAGTTCTTTTGAGCAATTGATTTTTACATACTAATTAGGAAATTACCTCAGTATTTGGTAGCATATTCTTCTTTTCTCAGGGTGCAGGAATGTAAGCACCTCAGTTAGGATGGCCTGGCTCATTTTTTTAACATGTAACAGCACTTCCTCATTGGTTTTCCTGTGTTTCTACCACTGGAAATGCTGGCATCTTCAGTATCTGAGAGAAAACCCTAAAAATGAAAAACAGACATGAAAAAGGGAATGAATATACACAGCATGGCTTAGTGCAGCACAAAATGTCACTTTCCTTATTGAGCTTTCCCTTGTGTACCCAACATAAAATCTGCCATCCATATTCCAAGTAATTTACATGTTTTCACTGGCATATAGGAAATGTTTCCAGATTCTCACACTCCATGCTGCAGAAATTCCTACTGGCAAAGACTGTAGGATAAACTGTGATTTAGATGCGCAGGGAATTTGTGTATGTGATTTACATTAAAAGCTACACAAATAAACCCTCTCCCCAATGTGGGGAAAGAATGTTCTTAGCAGAATGATAAAATATTTTCATACTTATGTTATGGGAGAAGACAGTTCTTTAAGTGGTGATTCTGACCCCATAGTTTACAAGAAAACATTCTTTGAGTCATTGCCACTGCTAAAACGAAGCTGTCCACGGAGGCAGACACTGCAATGAGCTTTCCAAATGCCGTCGGGGCAGTGGCTGTGGGGTCAACACCCCTTTCTGCCCCTGATGTTTTTTCCACATTATCTTTGCACTGAGGCAGCACAGACAATGGATGGCCAGGGTTACAGGGCCACGGCCACGGGTGACAGCACCTGGGAGCACCGACACCGTGGGGCTGGAGCTGTGAGAGCAGCAGAGACCCTGAGGGCTGCCCTGACAGCTCCCACCACCCTGCAGGACCATCATGGACTCACAGAATGGTTGGGGTTGGAAGGGACCTCTGGAGATGGCCCGGTCCAACCCCCCTGCCAAGGCAGGGTCACCCAGCGCAGGTGACACCGGAATGTGCCCAGGTGGGTTTGGGATGCCCATGGCAAGCTGAACACGAGCCAGCAGTGCCTCGGCAGCCAGGAGGGACATCCCTGTCCTGGGATGCCTGGGAGGGGATTGTCCCGCTCTGCCCTGCACTGGGGCAGCCTCACCTCCAGTCTTGGGGGCAGTTTTCGGCACCACGAAATGAAAAAACACATATAAGCTATTAGAGAGCGTCCAAAGGAGAGCCACAGGGATGATGAGGGGCCTGGAGGGGGAGCCCTGTGAGGGAAGCCCTGTGAGGGGCGGCTGAGGGCACTTCAGCCTGGAGGAGGCCGAGGGGAGGCCCCGCTGGGTCCGCAGCGTCCTCCAGAGGGGCCGCGCCGGGACAGCACCGCCCTCTGCTCTGCCACCAGCAACAGGACCCGGGGACACGGCGCGGAGCCGGCTCGGGCAGGGTCGGGCTGCATCTCGGCAGGAGCCTCTTCCCCCAGAGGGTGGTCGGGCACTGACCAGGCTCCCCAGGGCAGCGGGCACGGCCCCAAGGCTGGCAGAGCTCCGGGAGCGTTCGGACAGCGCTCTGAGGCGCAGGGGCGGCGGTGTGTCCGGCGGAGAGCGCAGAGTAGCACCGACGATGCCGGAGGATCCGCTCCGTGCCAGACCATCCCCTCCGTCCCCGGCCGTCCCCTCCATCCCCGGCCATTCCCGCCCGCCCGCCCGCAGCGCCGAGGGGCGG
>VWZG01000022.1:901399-945925 GCA_013396735.1 Grallaria varia | reverse complement strand
AGGTCACGGGGGGATGAGGTGGGATCGGGGCCGTGGGTTGGGTAGAGGAGGGGAAGGGGCCTGAGGTGGGACAGGGACCACGGCGGCATTAGGCGGTCCATGGACCGGGGCCACAGAGACTTTTGGGGGAGGTCTGGGGTTGGAAGGAGGAGGCCGGGGTGGTGAGGGGCTTGAGGGCAGGGGCAGGGAAGGGGGACCAAGGAGGGCTTGGGAGGAGCAGGGGCAAGTGCTGTGAAGGGCACAGGGGCACAGCGAGGGGTGGAGGTGACCCAGCCCTCGCCTGTCCCTTGTCCCTTCAACTCCCTGTCCACCGCAGGGAGCCCAGCGAGGGCCCGCTGGTGTCCCGGCTGGAGGTGGTGACCCTGCCCTCCCGCCCGCCCGGGGACCTGCCCGTGAGGAGCTGTGCCCGGGAGCTCCAGCTGCCTGTGCACGAGTGGCCGCACACGGGGCCCGCGGGGCAGTTCGATGTGGGTGTGGTGGCATCATTCGGACGCCTCCTCAGCGAGGACCTTATTCTGCAGTTCCCATAGTAAGTGAGTGCACAGGACATCTGTCACTGTGCTCTGGTTTTGAGTCAGCACCTGTAACTGGTAGTAGGTGAGCTCAGCTTCTTCCCTGGGTTTGTCTCCTTAGCCTGAGCCTTACTGCTGTCATTGTGAGGTTCACTGTCCTTTAACACACTGATGTAAATTTATGCCAGTGTTCAGCAGAATGTGTTTACCCTTATTCCTCTCATCTCTCTTTCTGTGTTTGCTGAGAAGCTGAATTTCATGTAGTGTTAATTTTCCTTTAAGTGTTCATGTAATCCAGCAACACTTCAGACTAACTCTGAATGATTCATTTCAGTGGTGTGCTGAACGTCCATCCCAGCTGTCTCCCACGATGGCGTGGTCCTGCACCCATAGTCCACACAGTGCTTCATGGTGATAAGGTGACTGGGGTGACAGTTATGGAAATAAGACCAAAAAGGTAGGTTTGATGTGCTTTACAAACCATTCACTCCTGCTGTTCCTCCTCTGAACTTTAAATCACCACCGAAGTAGTAATTCAAATTGTCCTATATAATGACTGTTATGTAATGTGCATTATTAATATTAAAATTTGAAACAGTTAGAAATATTCATCTGACCATATGGGATTTGTCACAAATACAGTATTTTAGTGAGCGTGTAATTTGCACTCCAGGCCTGTTCTCTGATTCTTAATGTTATTACAGGGAGCAAAGAGAGAACAGTCACACAGCTCTATCAATAGACTTGGTATGGCAGGACAGAAAAGATCTTATTTTCAGACTTCAGAGTCACCTGTAACCTTCTGTAAGTGAACAGAGGACAAGGAGCTGCCTGTCTAGGCATGAGAGAGTTTATGTAGTCTAGTTTCAGCCCAAACTCTGGCTTAAAAGGCTTGTAAGAACACATTATCCTACTATCTTTTCTTTCTTAGATGCTTGTCTGATTACAGATCTCAGGAAAGTGCAGAACAGTTTTCCCCTGGATAATTCAGGTTGTTTCCGTTGAGATCTTGTGTTCTGAACTGTAACTTGTGTGTGTTCATATCAGTCCCAGCTTTCTGAGGTGAATCTTGCTGCCAAGATAGATCTGGTATCCTTTTCCCTGTGTTGTGAACCAAACATTATTTGATAATGTGAAATGACAGGTGGAAAACATTTTTAGAGGCAAAAAAGGGTAATTTGTAACTGAGTTAATGTACTGAATGTAGGGTTTTGAACTGCTAATTGATTTCAGCTCCTCCAGTAAGCTTGTGTGTTTTCTGCTCACAGGTTTGATGTAGGTCCCATCATTAAGCAAGAAGAGGTGGCTGTTCCTCCTTGCTGCACAGCACAGGAGCTGGAAGGGATGTTAGCAAAGATAGGTGCAAACATGGTAAAGTCCTGCCAGCTGTGTTACTTCTAATTAGTACCTTGCTTTTAACATGTGCAAACAGAATTCTTAATTAATCTTGTTCTGAGTTAACTGCAACTTAAAGAGGAGAACGGTCTGGAACTTGGTGTTTGTGACCACTTTGCCTTGCTGAGAACTTGAGTGGTCTGTGATCAGCTCTCACTGTTGGTCCTGTTGCTGTTTTGCTTCTATTCAGTGAAGAACACAAGTACTGCCTGTGGAAACAGTGAAGGTTCTTCTTTCACTGAAGTGAATATCTGCTTTTTCATCTTAATAATCAGCTTGTGTCCTGTTCTGGGATTAATATCAGAGAGGATATCATCCATAACAAAATACTTGGGTTTTTTAATTGCAATTCAGTGGAAAGGATGTCTTTAGTGTGTTTGTGTGCATGATACAAGTCTTATATCCTAACCCAGTTTTCTAAAAGCTCACAAGAAAGTTTATTTTGAAAAATAAAGTTTTACTTTGTTTATTATTGCTTAAACTTGGCTTGGCTAATACCTCGTTCAAAATTTAATTTTGCAGCTGTTGGCAGTTTTGAGAAACTTGCCTGAAAGTTTAAAAAACAAAAAAGAGCAGCCAAAAGAAGGAGTAACATTTGGTAGGTACACATCCTATTTAATGTGACTTGTGCATTTTTTCTTTTATCAGATGGGAAACTAAGTTTTCTGCTGTGCTGGGTTGTATTTTTGTTAGATTCCTTTCTCAGTATGGTCTCTTCACTGCCTTCTCTGGCTTAAAAAATCTTGCAGAGGGAAAAATGCTTCAGAAATCTCCAGACTTACTACATGAGGTTTATTTTTTGTAGTTGCCTGTACAAGGTGAAAATCACTGGTGGTTCCACAAAAAATGAGTTATTCTTCATGGTTGTAAAGGGTTACAGCTGTGTTTGTTATCAGTTTGCAATGCAATGGGTAAATAAGAGAACAACTGAGAATAAAATATAAATAATCCAAACTGAAGTTTTACAAAATGTTTTCTCCAGTTGTTGTCTGAAGTACCTATGGCTGGTGGTAAACCTGCCATGGTCAGGATAAACTGAGGTTTAAAATAGGATAAAGTACTACAGCTTTTTTTTTTGCAAAAAGATGCAAAACAAAATGTAAAGTCTTCTAATTTTTCTTGTCCCTCCTAGCTCCTAAAATCTCTATAGCGAAGAGTTGTATAAAATGGGAGGAGCAAACAGCTACACAAATAATTCAACTGCATCGTGCAATAGGAAATATGGTAAGACAGTGGATCTTGAACCCTTTTCTGTCCTTTAGCATGGCTGAGTTTGGTGGTGATATTTTAACTAATGACTAAACCTCAAGCTTAGTTATTTCAGCCTTTGTAACCTAGCCTGTGTTTTAAAATCCTGGTAGTTCAGCATTAGAGGTGGAAATAACGTGAAGGAGAATTCTAATGAGCCCGATGCCAAGTGTGAAATCAGCTCAATAATTTTGTATTGTTTCCTTAGCTCTGAGATTTCCCCTGATGTGTTTGAGAGGGAACACTACAGTGACATCCCTGCATGACAGTACACAGTGCAAACAGCTACAGTGAAGAGCTACTATAGCTAATAGCTAGCTACTTAACTCATTACTGCATAGGCTCATGGTTAGAGACGAGGAGGAAGGAGGAAAGTCTCCTATCTAGACATATACATAAATTTTCTCCTATTGTTATTATCACAGGTATTTTGCATAAGGAAAAACCTAGACAATTGCCTGGAAATGGTGTAAATATTTTCTGTGTGTCATCTGCTTCTGTTTCCAGTTTCCTTTGCAGACATTATGGAAGGGTACTACCGTTAAACTTCTGGATTTTGTGGAAGTGGATAACATCCCTGGTTTTGCTGGTATTTACTTTTAAATTAATCTGCTATGTTAAATTTTATAACCATTTTCTGTAGGAATCCAAGCTCCATGTGGGCTGAGGGGAATGCCAGAGCAAACAAATTTAGTGACTAGTCATGGATCAGATGCAGTGCCAGGGAGTGACTGTTCTGGTTCTTCCTGCTCATTTGGTTATAATAAAACACAGAATACAATAAAATATTTTTGAGCAAAATAGTGACTCAAGATCGTTATCATACTTCAAAGAGACAGAATTGTTTCAAACTTTTTTCTGTACTTGTTGGAATAGAAATGCAAGACAATCTTCCTTTGCTTTTAGATCAAATACTAAATGACTGTAGAGCTGTTCCTGGTTCAGTGCTGTTCCATAAAGTGTCCCAAACACTGATAGTTCGATGCAAGGTAGGTTTTTCCAATTTGTTTTATATTCACTGCCCCAAAGATGAAATTTTTAGTGTTTCTGTGTTGCATATCTTTTGTTTTAGTTGTCCATTGTTATTCTCTGTACTAGTTTAGATTAACACAAGACTTTTTATTTGTTACCTTAAACTTCTAATTTCCACTAACAGGCTTTACACTTGTAAGCAAAAATTTGCTTTATAGACCCGATGTCATTAAATATGTATTCTGTAAGGCAGCCTATGACAGCTGAAGCTCATTTTAAAATGTGGAAGAAGCTTACTGCCATTTTTTGTTTGGTTTTATTTCTAGGAAGGCTGGGTTGGAATCAAAACAGTTGTATTGAAGAAGAAGCTTACAGCAGTTGACTTCTACAATGGATATATGCACTCTTGGTTCCAGCAGAATTCATGGACAGTTTGTCGGGAATGCAGATTTCAAACACTCAAACTTAGCACGACAAAGACTCTGAAAAGAGAGGGGAATATTGGCACAGGACATAAAACAATAGATGTATTTTAAAATCTCTGTAAGTCAATAGTAATATAAACTATTTCAAAGCCCACCTATAATGTTCAACGTAATTAAGGGGTTTCTTCCCAAAGTGTTCAGTCTTACTGTCATCTGCGTATTTTCATCGTGGATTCCTGATTCCTGATGATGCTCCTTCTCTTTCCCCATCAAGGAAGAGTCTCTGGATGCTTAAGGTGGTGAATAAATTCCTGTTTCCACTGTTGAGAAATAAATTTATTTTTGTACAATGTTTTCCATTTCTTCTTGAGGACTTCTGGTATAGTTTTCCTCAGCCATAAGTTTTGCATACTTACTTTGATCTGGAAATGTTAAAATCCAGTGCCTCTCTAACTCAGAGTTCAGGGCTCACTGCGACATAGGCCATCTAGTTTGGTTTTGTTGTGGACCCTAAAATTTCCTTTGTATCCCCACACTGAGATGAATAGCTGAGAAGTTCTAGAGAATGTTATCCTGTCCACAGTAATTTCTGCCTTCTCCTTTCTGTTTTCATATCCTAGGATACATCCCATTTAATATTTGTGTGCCACCCATCCAGAAAGTTTACACTCCACTATGATATTTTCTTTGTGATGAGGAGTTAATCTAATCCAAGCTCATCCTCAACCTGCCTTTGGTTAATGACGTGTATAAGAAAGAGTATTTCAGGTGAAGAACCCCAAAACTGGTGACTCTTTTAAACTTTCTTGTCTTAGAAGTAAGGTAGTATTGTGAGGATAAGAGCAAAATAGAGACTGGTCACATCCTAGGAGCTGCTCTAATGTTCGTTGCTCAACTTTTTCCTGTTTTTTCTGAGTTCTGCCGCAGTAAAAGCAAAAAATCTAGAAAAATGTGTTACATCACAAGGATTAAAATGTTTCTGAAGAAGCATCTGTTAAAGCAGATGCTGCAGTATTTTTCTTTAATTGCCACTGGTCCGACAATTAATCTGCCTCTGACAGGTTTTCCAAAACATACAGTCCTCCAAGAAATCCAAGCCTATGAATCAGAGTCAAAAACTGGAAACAGCAGCAAGGTGGAAGTCAGGCTCCTGTGGAGAATTCCTGTTGCCTCTGGCCTCAGACTCAGTGCAATTTGTGTTGCAGAAGTTCTAAATCCGGCAAGTTTGTTTCCAAGCAAATAATGTATTTTTGTGTTTTGCTCTTACCTACTCCTTGCGAGTGAAGGTTGTGGAGTTTTTCTGCTTTTACTCAGTTCAAATCAGTCTATGAAAGGCTGGTTATTGCCTTACACCACTAGAAAGGTGGGTGGGTGAGTTTTTTGTGTGTTTTGGGAGTTTTCTGGGTTTTGCCACATCACTGGTCTCAGCTGTGTGGCTGCTTGCCTTGTGTTTTCCCGGCTGGAGCTTCTGGGAATTTTTCATCAGTTATTTTTAAAGAACACTCGTGGGCATCACTGGAATTCAAATATTCAATGTTTACTGAGGATGAGAATGTTTTTTTCTAAAGCCCCTTCCCCACAGACAGGTTTTTGACACGAATCAGCTGCGTGGGGAGGGTCTGGCCTCAAGCACAGATTGTATCAGACATTGAATTAGCAGAGAAGTGTGNCCCCCCACAATTTAGAGATAATTTTTATTACTAATGATAATTCTGGATTTATAAGAAGTATTTTAGTTAATAGGGACTCAACAGTTTTAGTATTTTAGGACCAAACTTTTCTGATGTGCCAGGTTCCTAGGCAGTGGAAAATGAATTGTTGTTCATTTATGACCTGAGCAGAATTGAACAGTGAGGTGTGACTCCCACAGAAAGAATACAGTGTCAAAAGTTTGGGCAAAAAAGTCCAAATTAAAAGCTTTTAGATAACCAAACTCTTAAATTAACTGCATTGTTCCTAGGAATGGCTTGAGGAAAATTCTTTAAAAGTTCTTTTAACTTCCTCATGTATATTTTGTTGTCACTTTTAGATGGCGCAGTGTTTGAGACATATTGCCATCAGTCATTGCTGGCAGGCAGCAGTTCCAGTTCTCACTGAGGCATAAAGCAACAGGAAAGAGTTTCCCGGTGTTTTTGGGAAGTTCGAGGTGGCATGTGCCCAGGATCCCTGTAGATGGAGCTCGCTGCATCTCTTTTGGGCAAAACCCAAGGTTAACTGGACAGAAGACGGTGAAAATCTGGTACAGAATGTCTTCAGTGCGTTGTTTAATAGCAAATGATGTCTAAACCATATTGCAGCCGGGATATCTGTACTTGTAACTTAATCTTTTGATCTCTGCAGTTTGCTTTAAGGCTTCTCTTGCTTTCTACACATAGACAGTTCTGTGTCGCTTAACAGTTTATGTCCTAGCTCTGAATACGCACAACTTTACCCTACTTGTTTTATGATGCAAAAGAAGGTAAGATTAATCTATTTTTTTATGGGGTAAATCTTTGGCATGCTATTTTTGGCATGGTAGAGAAGCTTTAAAGGGAATTGGTGTTCCCCAGGCAGCTGTTAGTCAAAATGTCTCTTTGGAAACTTTGCTTTCACCTGGCTCTGCAGGGATTTAACTCAGTAGGTTTTGAAAGTCTGATTATTTTTGCAGAACAGACAAAACAAAAATGGGGCTTTCACTGATGAGGTGTGGAATAGCATGTCAGGACCATAAGACATGGTGATTCAATCCCCAGTACTACTGGTGAAGTCGAGTACAGCCACCCTGGCCATTGGAAGGGGATCCTAGCAAAATAAAACAGCTGTTCTCCTCTCAGAGGAGAGAGGGAAAGTAGCAGAGGTATTCATGGACCCAGCATCTGCCATGGCTCAGCTTAATATCACTGAGACCAAATTACTGGCAGAACTGCAAAATGTTTGGGCACCAGAAGGCCTCTGCTGTGGGATATGGATGATTTCATCATGATTTCAAACAAGTGTTAGAGGGAGTGATATTTTATAGGATGCTGGTGACTCGCAGTTAGATGCATCTGTTTCATGTTCCATAACGTTACTACTCCCTCTGCTTCCTAGGAAACCTTTTTATTCCTATTTTCTGCATAAATTACAAATAAACAAGTGTAAGTGACTAATTGGAGGAATAGTTGAGGTTTTTTTTCATAAAGTTGCTTGCAAAATCCCCAAATAATTTGAAGGTTGAAGCTAGACAAGAATATCTCTCCTTTTGTTTATCCTTACTGCTGACATCCTGATAGCTTCTGGGAAGCAGTAATTTCCCTTTTTTAAAAATAGGAGGGAGGGATAGGTCACTAAATTTATCTGAGGGTTGGAAGCGAAGTGACCTTAATGGAAGATGCTTTGCCATCAGCCACAAACCTGCTGACACTGAGGAGCCAGGTCACCTGCCTTCAGCCTGTTCCTCAAGGTTGGTGGTCTGAAGGCCAAGGCTGAGGGAGGAGCTGAGGCGCAGCCTTCCTGCATTCCTCCAGCTGATGCTCTCCTTTGATATCTGGGAGTGGGGGTTAGGTTTCGGGTTGCAGAAAGAAAACTGGCCGTAAACACAAGCTGGAGAAGTCAGAACTGACACTGAACTGTAGCATAAAACTTGAGTGAGTGTGGGATGTCAGGACCTGGTGCAGCCTTTTCTCCTGTATAAACTTGCTTAATATATTTGGAACTATGGTGAAGCATTAGCACTGAGTGGTGCTTGTGGGACCAAGACTGTTTTCTGTTGATAGTGCTTAAGCACCCATGTTTGAAACCTTGTCTTGCTCTGTATCCAACACACTCTGCCAGCAGCCTCGGAGAGCTCAGGGGCTCAGTGAGTGCACAGATTAGTTTGTTCCTCCAAGTCAGCACTAAGCTGCAGAGGGGGACAGTTTGGGGAAACCTGGAGAGCCTCTGGCTGTTCCAGACTGTAGGGCTGTGACTGTTTCAGTGCTGTTCAACAGACATTTCTCCCCAGGAGGAAGAGCCCTGTACTCTGCTGTGTTTGACTGGCAAGCCCACATGCAGCACAGGGATCATCTGAGCCTGCTTTCATCCATTTATCTCCTGGGTTGGTCTGTAGAAGTCATTTGTGTTACTTCACCCTCAAAATGATGAAATTAAGTTTGGGATTTGGCTGTCTGTCTGCAGAGGAGGAGGGGAGCAGAGGGAAGAGGCATTTCTCTGCACAAGCCAAGAACTCTGTGGGAAGGTCCAAGTGAATGCTCCCCACTGGCTGCCTTGGCTCCGGCTTGCGCCAAGCCCTTGCAGCAGACTAGACACAAAAGAAAACACACAGAGTCTAAATTGATTGGTATGAAGAGGATGTGCCCGAGTATTCCACAGCTCCTCCTTTTATGCTTCTCTTTGGTGATTGTCAATTTGCGTAAAAACATGGTTTATTAGGGGTTTTTTTACCTGTTTAAGTGTAACTTGGGCTTCCCTGTGTCAGACCTTCAGATCTCTTCTGAAGCTTGCAAAACGCTGTTGAGAGATTCCACATGCCCTTGATCAGCTGTAGGTATGACTGCATAGAGCTAGAACTGGCTTCATGTCCATAGGAGGGGATTGGGTAGGAGAGGGAAACATGTCTGAGTTCTAGTTTGCATCCAGTAGCACTGCCCACCTATTTGTGATCTCTCTCAGTGGAAGTTTCAGCGTCCGAGAATTGCTGGCTTGTCTGCACCCCAAAAATGTATTGCCAGTGTTTGGGAGTAAACAAATGCAGGATGTTTTCTGTGCTGGTGAGGTCCTTGATTCCATTCTAGAAGTAGTGAGGAAAATTTAATAGGTCACTTGGAGAGGGATCATTGTCTGACCCCTTCTGTGGCCAGCTGTACCTTCCACTAAGAGCAGCTTCTTCCCCAGCAGTGTCCTGCTGCTGAGTGTAAGTGAGGGTTGTCTTCTCCCTTTCTCCTCACCCAGCCCTGCTCTACATTGCCTGGTTTCCTATGATCCTTAAAGCATGGGATCCCAGCCCTCTTTTCTCTCCATCTTGTTTCATTCCTTAATTCATCCCTGCCCAAACCTGCTGCTCTGCTTCTTCCAGCACTGTTGATGACTCTCCACATCTCAAGCTGGGGAGAGATTCCTTGCCTGCAGCATGCTATGGTCAAACACTGGACCTGGGGGAGCATCAGGCACCCACCAAACCCCTCACCTATACCCAGGATCAGTCTCACACCAATAAAACTGTGACCTCTTTGTGAATAGAAAGATGAAATCCTGCAGGTTATTCTTTGCTCAGCTCTACATGTGGTTTCTTTACCTGGGCATTTCAAACACAGAAGTGACACAGAGTTGTCGAAGTTACAAAATTACTTTTTTTATTAACCTACCCTATCATGGAGCATGGATTTTCTTCTCAAATAATGCAAGAAGCAAGAGAAAACTCTAGCTTTATCCACATGGAGCCTACAAATCCACATGGCTTCTCTGTTCTATTGAGCATGTGAGTTCTTAGAAATGCAGCTGCTGGTAGTTTAGCCTGAATACAGTAATTCTAAAACAAGCTAGAAATAAATAAAATACTTACATTTCAAGTACGAAACCTTGCAGTTGAATTCAGTATGAGGAAATCAGTTTATTCCTTTTCATGTTACCAACTACTGTACAGGTACTTGGGCTGGCAAAGTCTGCAGATGCAGAACAGAAGAATGTTTTATGTACATGACTTAATTGAATCATGTGTTTAGTCTTCCCTTTAGGCTATCATGTGAAGCTGTTTAAAGTCAGGCAGAAAGAAGATTTTTATGGATGCATTTAATAAGACACAAACTCACTACCGCTGCTGGCCCCCAGTTTTTGCCCGATGTCTTTCTGGTGGGGAAAAAAAAAGTGGCACCTTTATTATGTCTCACAAATAATGACACCTACCAGCTTTTGATTAGGTTATTAGCAGGTTGATGTTACTTTCAAATCATGTTTAATTGAGTATGAGTGACTTTACCGATGCTCCTGTACAGCTCTAGGAGGTGGGACGTTGACCTCTCATCGGGATCCTGCCCTGGTTGTTTCGGCGGCTTGCTGGCGGCCTCCGGTACGCGGGGCTCTGCCCTGGCATCACCAGTATGGACTGCTGGCCCGAGTTCCTCTGAGACTGGAAGATGCTTTGCTCTGTTGCGCTCCTCTCCGAACAGGTGAAAGTCAACCCAACGCCGACATTGCTCTTCATGGTTCTGGAGGTGCCATCAGATGAGCCGTCGAAACACCTGCCCAGCGCGATTTCCTTGGCGATCCTTGGGTCTTGATCAGTGACAGTGTAAATGCCATAATTGTGTCCCAGTGGGTCGAGAGGCGCCAGCATGGTGTACTCGCTGGTGTCGTTGTTGGTGGCCATGGGGAGGTGGTTCACCAAGTACTCGTGGAGCATGCTGTTGACACTCACTCGGCGGCAGCTGCCCTGGGGGACCACTTTGACAAGCGTGCGGTCCACACGGTCTTGGTCAAAGAGCATGCCACTACACTTGAACTCCACGCAGGCTGCCGACACGTCCGGCTGCGTGGGGTCACGGATGCTGCGGACGTCCCTGATCCCATAGAGCCTTCCGATGGTACGTGGGTGCGTCCCACCCATGTTACGGGATCTTACATTCACCTCTTGGGGTCCATTTATTTTTACTTTAATGTAGCAGGCTCTAAATTCCATGGGCTTGGGCCACCATGCGAGGTAGTCATCGGTCCAGCTCATGAGGTCGTCTTCACTGAAGGGAACAGTGTTGAAGTCATACCGGTCTCCCTCTATCCTGTAAAACCTGAAGTGAGCAGCGCTGTGAGGAGCTTCCTCGCATTCACTAAAGTTTTCATAGGCATAAATAGGGCCATTGTTCTCTTCTGGGGAATTGGGGCTTGGCTTGGCCATGTTAATGCTGAATGCTGTTTTCTTAGTGTTGGAGTCCTCGTGGTCTGTCCTCCTGTAGTTAAGCTTGTTGAGGTATGGCTGTGGGACCCCAATAGCGGCAGGGTTGAATTTGGGAGCAGAGGGCACAGCTTCGAGCTCTTCACCTCCCATGCTTGCCAAGATATAAGCTCCATAGGCCTCAGGGTTTTGCACATCGCAGAAGGCGGGGACACAGGCACCGTTGGGACCGGTGACCACACTGTCAAAACGGCCCCATGCTCTGGGATTGGAGGAAAATCCCGGTTCTGGCTCCATGTTTATAATAGAAATCACAACCCCTTGGATCTGTTCACTTTGCAGAAATCTCTCACTTCTGTAGGCTCGGACTTTGACATAGCACCGTCTGCTCTCTGGAACATCCAGGTTAAAAAGCCGCCTTTCTTTGATCTCCATGTTCCCAACCAAAAAAGTTCTCTCCTCCCTTTTGCGCCGTCTGTTTTTCTCAATGTTGAAGTCCCCTTCTTCCTCCCACAACCCTGTCTCTGGGTTTAGGGACCAAAGCTTCATCTCTTGCAGGTGCTCTGGCATCTTAACGTGCGCAGCATCCAAATGAACCTTCACGTCTTCTGCATTAAGGGACTCGGTGCCCTGTTCATCAGTGAAGTCCACGGAAAACATGCCGTACGTGCGGAGCGGAAACACGTCTCCTTCCTCATCTACAAAGTTCAGGTCACTTTGTGTCACAGGGGCTGTGGACATGTTTCTTGGGTCCAGAAATGTCACACTGGCTTTCACTTTGCCTCTGTAGGCCTCTCCATTTTTCCTATAAAATGCATTGGGAGGAATTTCTAATTCAGCAATTGGATCATCTTCTTCCATTTCTCCCAAAGAGATCACATTGGTTTCAGTGGATTCCAGCGTCACAGGGGGTTTCTTTCTTAGCAGCTTGATCTCATGAAACACAGCACCTCCGTTTTCCTTGAAGGGCAGAACTTTTGTTGTGTTCACAAACTTCTGCAGCCGATCCACAAAAGTTAGAACCAGTCTCTCCATGTCTGCTGGGACGTGGATGGAGAAAGTTCCCTTGTAGCCAGTCATACTCACTCTCTTGTTCCCCATGTAGATGTGGCCAAACCTCAGTGGCTCTCCATTATCTACTGCTGTGGCTCTGCCTCGAACCATTATTTTGGTCTCTGTGCATTTTTTGCAGCCACATTCCACGATCACTTTAGTGGGGAGCGTGTACCCGTTGCAGGATATGTCCCTGGTTTCCATTTTGGATACCCCACAGCAGTAGGAGACATTGTCCTTACACCGGAGTCCCTTATCCAGCTTCCCCACACAGGTCTTTGCTGGGCACTTGCCCACGTCGTAGTAGAAGGAGTCTGTGGCTTTTTGGAAGCAGTCGTGAGGAAGTCTGATGAGATGGCTTTGGGGCTGGGGGTCACAGGCTGCCTCTTCTCTTCCTGTTGAATAGGATTTCTTAATGAGCAGCATGAAATAGTTCTACAGTCATTGTTAGATGGTCTGAAATCCTCTGAGCTAAACATTGCTCGTAGTAAGAGTGAGGTTTTTCAGGATTGTCGTTAGCTGGATTTATCCGGCCTCATTTCAGTGAAGCAGGTAGCTCAGCTTTAGCTTTAGGTCCCTGTTTAAGAGCTGGTTCCAGCTCCTGCTTACCCACAATGGCCATCCCACCAGCTAGATGTTCTGCAGCTGCCTGGCTTTTTGGCTATGGCTAGATTAACATGTGTCCTAAGGTTTAAAAAAAACCCCTAAACAAACAGAAATATTCCCATATCAGCCAGCAAGTACAGTGAAAAATCTGCTGAAAGCAACAGATTGAGCTTGGCAGGTCACCTGCAATCCAGAGCTCTGGTTTGTAGAGAGCATCTGGTTTATAACCAGCTCACACAAGCTTATCTGCAGATGGATACATGAAATAAAGCTCAAATATTTTTCCTGTGACTTTTCTTTCCCACATGTATCACAGTTTCTGGTTCCTGCACACCGACACCTCCTCTGCTGCTTGGAGAGCATCAGGAACATTTTCTCTTACCTATGACATCCAGCTTGGCAACCTGGGACTTGGCAGACCCCCCGGCACTGCTGGCCTTGCAGAAATACTCCCCTGACTGTTCCCTGTTCAGGTTCTTCAGAATCAGGTTGTTTTTATATTTGTACAAGGAGGGATCCAGCAGTGAGCCATTGTGGTACCTGCCGGGAACAGTTAAGAGGACAGAGGCTGACTGCCTGGCTGGAGCAGAGTGATGGCCCAATCCTGCATCCTGCCCTGTGGATTTTGCCAGATCTTCTGCCTTAGTTTCCCTGGTTTTAGTTTGGTTATGTGGCATCACCTACAAATTGCTCTCCTTGCCCTGGCAGTACTGAGATGTGGCTGCTGGGCAGCTGGGAGGCAGGCAGAGCTGCCAGTCTTTCCACTGAGGTTTTTAAACACTTTTTTTTGTGTGTGTTTTTCCAGTGAATCCCTCAGCAGATGACAATGCTGTGCCAGCTCTGCACATCGCTTGCAGCAATCAGTTCTTGGTGTATTTAGCTGGCTTATAGCTAAAACTCTACCTTTATGGAGATGATAAGGAGCTAAAACTGGAGTCCATGGGACAGCTAAGACTTTTGGCAGATCAAACTCGAGTTCCTTACCAGAGGTAGCGGTCGGGGGCTGGGCTCCCGTGGGCATCGCAGCACAGTGACACACTTTGTCCCACTCTCCTGGCTTTGTCCTCAGGGCTCCTGAAAACGTAGGGTTTGCCTGCACGAGAAGGAAAAGGTCATCTCCATACTCTTCCCCTCCTAAAATCACAGTTAAGTTCTGATTACTTTGTAAAGCCCTCTGCATCCCCCTGTGGGGCTACCTGAGCGGTGCAGCTGCACTTGGATCCCCAGGTTTCTCCGGTTGCTCTCAGGCACGGTGACAGTCGCTGTTGCATATTTGGCTTTCTTTATTTTAAGGGTGTTCTTGCCATCAGGACAAATCCCTGGGATCATAAACATGCCTCTGTTATCAGCCGTTGTCAACAGCTTGAGTTTCTTGGCTTGCAGGTAGACCCGAGCATCGGGAGCGGGCGACCCATCCTCGAGAGACACCTTCCCGTGCAGAGTCGCATCCTCACACATGCAGGAGTCACAGTCGGCGTTGACACGGCCCATGGGGCAGGTGATGTTGCAGCCTGGAGGAGAGGCAGGCAGGTCAAAAAAACAGCACCACGTCCCCACAACACTCACAGCATGGTCCGGCATCTGCTTTTAATTTAGATGCAATAAGGCAGATACTGCATAAGGAATAGATTGTATCCAAAACATACTTTTCCTGATTATCTACAGCTGTGCATTAGAAATGCAGGGACGGTGTAATTTTGAACCTGACAATTAGTAGAAAGCAGCCACGTGGATATAATTACAGCTAGGAACTGTTATTTACCTTCCCCAAAGGGCTGGATTTCGTGGAAATTTGAATTCACATCAGCATTGTTAGCTCTTAGCTCAACCCTGGCAAAATTACAAATCCAAATGCCTTAAACTTTCTAGGTTTCTGTTACCACCTCATACCCAAAAGTTGTGACTTTGGTCTATTCCAAAAGCTGTCTCGCCTTACTCAATGGTGTCCTGGATTGGGCAGGATGTAGGGTAATTGCCAAGTGAGCATTACCCAATGGATTTAACAATTGGTCTCCCAGTGAATCTGGAACATATTTGTTACCTATAGTGATTAATCCTAAATAATAATCTGTCTCTTCCCAAGGGTCAGGTCATTCCATTTGCAAGCACAGAGCATCCCTGTACAGCAGCTACCTGATACTTTTTTTCAAAGCTGTAAATAAATGTAAGAAATCAGGGAAAACCTGAAACAACTTTCATGAAGAAAACATTGACTGCTTTCAAAATCATTTGGTTGAAAGGAGATTATAAGAATAACATAATTGATTACAAGCCCCTTCAGGGGCTGTGGCAATTTGATACTTGAAACACTTCCCTTCCTGGAGATTGCATGGAGGCAGCTGCCTGCAATTGCTGACTCCACCCTGAGAGCTGCTGTTATAATGAGGTTAATGGGATTTTCTTCTATATTGCCAAGATCTTTGTGAGTCCCTGATGATTCTCCATATCTGGACCCCCCTGTTATCTTGCTATTGGTTATAAACTCCCCATGCTCTGCTCCTAGTACTCGCCAACTCTGCTTGGGAATTAAAAAATTCTGGCAAAGGAGGGAAGGATGGTAAAATGACAGTGATGGGACTACAATGGTGGTGAGACCAGGACATCCTCCCCTGCCCATAAATGAGGTTATAGGAGCACCTGAGCAAATATGTCCAATGCAGAGTCGCCCTTCCTCAGTTGCTTCATTACAGTGCACACCCCAGAGGTGCTCAGCTAGGCAGGATCTGGTGCGCTTCTGCACCCCGGTTTGGCCACACTTTGCTGAGCACTCACTCCATTTCGACCATGGAGACAAAAACCTTTTTGAATCTTGCACCAGTGGACCTTGAATAACATCAGTGGTGTGTTACTGAGACGCACATTACAGGTGCAGCTGCCCCAAAAACGGGCAGTTGTTTTCTTAGCAGCTTTTAAATAGCTGAGACCATACATTTGAATATTATGCACCACATGGGTTAAACAAACGCAAAGCATTTCAGGGAGCTGGGAAATAAAGCACAAGAAGGCGTCTGAAGGCTTCTGACTTAATTCCCTGCAGGCTACTGAATTCAGGATGATTAAGATAAACTCGAAAGGAGCAAAGTGCAAGCAGCTCATGCTTAGTGTTGAATAACTTTGGCTTAAAGGAAATCAAACACACATTGTCATTTAAATGCTGTCTGAGGGGCAGTGCTTGCCTGTGTTTCAAATGTGGTTAAATAGGGAAAAAAAAGGTAAAATTTTTGGTATGATCATGTTGAATGTCTTTAACCAAACTTCAACATATGTTTTCTATAGTGGCAGCGTGTGTCCTACTGTGAGCACCGTTTTTTCTGTGTGCAAACCAGAAGCCGGAGATGCTACTGAGCAGCCTGAGCACATCAGGGACCAGCTGACTGGTAAAACAGAGAGTTTGCAAAACATATTTGAGAGTTTAATATGGGATTAGATTTTTAAAGGAATTTCTTTCATGGGGCTACTAGATGTTATTAATTTAAGCTGCTTTGAATGGATGAGATCCACTCCAAGTCTGTGGTTTGGGCTTGTTTTTAAGTGACAATGTTCTAATAATGTTTATGAGGATGCACTAGTGACTAAAGTTTGTAAAAATGAGGTTTCTTGGACACATGTGTCATCCCCTGTACCTACTCTTCCACCCAATTTGTAATAGAGCAAGTTGGGTTATTTCCTAGAAAGGCAGACAGGCACAGGGCTGGACTGTTCCAATAGTGATGGTCAAAAACAAAGCAGGTGGGTGTGAAAAACCTTTTAAATGAGAATAGCCATGGGAGCAGCATGCCTGCTTCAGAGTGGGCGCTTGGCTTAGATGGGCAAGTTTTTAATCTGTTGGCACATTGGCATCTCCAATTCAGCACCCCAAGCTGCACATGACCTTATTTAGCAATTTGAGGGATGCAGGAGGAGGTAGGCTTGGGAACATGGTCCCATCCCATTGATTAAATGCCCGCTTGTGCTTGCCCCAAACAAAAATTGAATGTGCAACATATTAGAGCTGGGTCTCAGCAAGATCCTAAGATCATTTGGGATGAGCTGCTTTAATCTACAGGGCTGGTTATGACAGGGTATGAAGAGGGGAGTCCAGTGGAGGAAAAACATTTTAGAGCTCTGCATAGCACCTCAACAGCAGAAAAAGCAGAAAGTGGAGGAAGAGGGAGAAGCGGAGGGGTCAAGCTCTGGCAGGGACATGGGAAGGGACAGGGCTACCCCATGGCACTGCTGGCAGGAACGTACTGCGTCTGACGTAGGTGAAGGTGGGGTCTCCCCGGCGAGAGCTGCTCCTTGTACCTGCGAGCAGAGGACATTGGGGGTGATTTGGGCAGGGTTTGCCTGTCATGGGGCCAGCCTCAGCAGCACTGCCCTCTCAGAAAGTGGAGGGGACCTCTGAGTGTCCAGGGTTGAGGTGGAGCTGCTGGAAGCCAGACAAAAGACTGGGAAAGTCCATGAATCCCCTGGACATGGCATCAGCATGTCCAACCCTTTCAGTGCCGGCTGGAATTTAAAACTCGAGCACTGTGCAGTAAAGATTGAGTAGTCAATGCAGCTCCTGGAATTAATGAGCAGAGTGGTCCCAGGAGTTAATTAATGCCCCATAGGCTTTAATTCTAAAGGAATGGTGTCACCAAGTGCCCTGGGCGTGGGGACAGGCTGGGCAGGTCAGAGCATGTGCTGGCCCATCTCTGGTCTCTTCTCACCCTCCCAGCCCCGCATGCCTCCCACAGGAGTCGGGGCTGTGGTCACACGTTGACCTTCCCTTTTCCAGGAGAGGAGCCAACAGCATGTCAGCAATAGCCAAAATCCTACAGGAGGTCACGGATGATTAACATTTATTCCATTGCCTAAATCATAGAATCACAGAATGATTCTAACCCTATATGTCCTCATCTACTCAAATATGATTGGTTAGTTGTAAATTCTTGGGAGAATTGTCCCGGCAAGGGAAATCCACCCAAGGTGGGAATTAACTTACTCTCCAAGCTGAGCATTACCAGCGGGGTGAAGGTTTTCTGTCCTATCTGGACCCTGCTAAGGGTTGGTTTCAGAATCCTTTGTCCTAAGGGTCAATAAATAAAAGAATAAATTAGATTAATACATTAGATAAAACATGTTAAAAAATTCAAAGGATTGGGCATCCTTAGGCTCAATATTACTGCTTTCCCTTTGGGTAGTGGCTAGTTAGAGCTCCTGTAGAATGTGACACAGGAGATACCGAGTGAAGGACATGATGGAGATGTCCCACAACATCGCTGCAGCTCAGGTGTGATACAAATTTTCTATTTCCCTTATCACTCAAGAAGAACTTTTTTGCACCCCCTGTGTTGGAGCAGTTCAGATCAATTAATCTTTTTGTAGCTGGAGAGATAAAATATATCCTGCCTCTCCCTATGTGGGGAGAAACAAACCTGAGGTGAATGAGATTGGATGTTGCTATGGGACATGGTCTGGTTTCTGTACTTGCTGGCCACCTGCATGCCTGAGGGGAGCTGGTGGTCATGGCTGGTTCCTGAGTTGCTTTGCTGGGACCAGTCCCATTTAAACTGGGGAGCTAAGCCCCAGAGCCAGCTCTCCCCTGTACCCAGCTCCCATGGGTGCAGACTGGACACCATGGGGTCTCAGGGGTGGCAGGCAGGGATAGGCCCACCATTGCCAGTGGGCCAGTGAGCTCATCCCTGGTCAGCTAGAGGCTGGCTGACTCACAGACAGGCTATGCCCGTGCTCTGGGGGCTGGATGGGGGCCAGTCCTTGTCTGGGAGTTGTTTGGCCGGGCAAATGCCACGCTGACCCAGACCAGCACCCGGCATTGGTGTCGGGCTGTGTGTGCTGGCTCAGCGGTGCCTTCGCTGGCAGGGACAGCACAGTGATGGGAATAGAAACGTTTAACCTTCACCTAGAACAGATGTGGCTCCCAGGAGGAGGAGGAGGAGGATCCAGCCTCTCACAGTGACCATTGTTGTATCCAGAGGTGACCAGGGGCTTCTTGGAGTTTCCGCAGCTGTCCCACGCCTTCCCCAGTCCTGCAGAGACAAGTCCCGCCATGTTGAGGCTCACCCGGGTCCTGCTGGTTTTGGGGAGCTTCTCCCAGGCTGAACCAGTCTAAAACACGCCATGGGGCTGCTTATATGCCCTGCCCACCCACCCAACTCCAGCAGCTCCTCATTTTCCCCCCCCAAGGCAGGGGCAGCAGGCTCCATGTCTGTACTTGCATCCCCTCTGCTTCTCACTGTCACATCTAAGCCCAAATCTATTCTGCAGAGCACTGCTTTGTAATGGCATATCCTTAATGCGCCTTGGAACAGCTTAAATACTTCTGCAGGGATCTCTCACAGCCCACACAGCTCCACAGGCCCCCTGACACCCTGCTCTGCTCCCTGCAGGAGCAGGGACATCTCCATGTCTCCATCCCTCTGCCTGCAAACTGGGTGTAGCGTGAGGATAGCGTCTTATCCCAGTACATGCCAGAGTGTGGAGAATAGGCAGACTCCTGAGCACCTCTGAAAGTGGAAAGCCCCGTGCACAAGCCAAGTCTTTGCTGCAAATGTGAGCAAGAAGCTCAGTATTTTCCTTTTGCTGCAGGCAGAGATGTGGGACTGAGGCTTTGTGTCACTCTTCCCCAGCTCAGCCACTTCAGACTCTTTCCAGTGAGTCCCTTTCCCCTATGGCATCAAGCATTTGGGTATTTAATTTCTGAGGGTACCCACGGAGCTGGTGTTATTGCAAGTGACACCACTTGGAATTCCAGGGGCTTTATTTTATGCACTGAAAATTAATGAACCAAGGGGGCGGAGGTGTTGCCTCAGCCTTGCTGTGCCTCAGTTTCCCCATAAAATGTGGCTGACAAAGAGCAGCCAGCAGCAAGAACACCCTGTTATTTGTAAATGGTACTAAACCATCCCCTCCGAGACTGCGGAATGTGGGACTAGGAAATAACTTTGATTAAGGCTCAGCAAATCCCAGTCAAGCAAAAACAACAAGCAACACATGAGCGGTCTTTTGTGGGCTTACGGTGGGGCCATGAACTTGCAGCCAGACAATAACCAGGAAAAATTAATCCTCTTTCCTTCTCAGCGGCTATTTTTGGAGCTGACCATGACTTGTTCTGCACTAGGTTTAGTATGGGATACATTTCTCTGTCCCCGGGACACGCGATCCTGGGAAAGCGGAGGTTCAAGCAGCTGGATCTTGGCAGCAGGGAAGGTTTGGAATTGCCTTCGTTCCACCTCTGGCAGGCGGCTGAGGGAGCCGGTGCGGGACAGAGCCGCGGGAGATCAAACAGCCCCGTGTGAGCAAAGTCCGAATCCCCCATCCGGCTGTGCCCCTGCCCCAAACCCGTTACTGGGATGGGGAAGGGAGACGCGGGACGCAGGCAACTGCATCTCCGTCAATGTTTCTCAGCCTCCGTGCCTTCTTCTTCCCGTTAATTAATTTCCACCTAGCCTTCAATTACAGCCACTCTTAATTACGCTGCCTTAACAACACAGCAGAATTATATAACCACTATCTGCCACGGAGGGGAAAAACTTAGCAGGGTTGGGTTGGGTTTTTATCTCTTACCTAAAAAACCATAAAAACCCCAGTTAAGGAGAGTCCCGTCCTCTCACCACAGAGCCGCCAGTCGAGCTGAGATCCGGGGGCGAGGCGAGGGCTTGTCAGCTGCAGATTCAGGGATTTGCAGCCGGTCGGAAAGAAGAGAGAGAGAATTGCAGCTTACCGAAACTGCCCTGCGCCTGCCGAGCCGGGCTGTGTGTGAGCCTCCCTACAGCCGAGCCGGCGGGGTCGCTTATATAGCCCGGCGTGTAGCTTAGGGGATGGCAGCGAGCCACCGGCCGCCAGCACAAACAGATCGGACGCGCGAGGAAACCGCAGCCTGAATAATCCCTTAATAAGGTGATGGTAAACAAAAACCTGCGGCGAAGCAGCAGCCGCCGGGGCTGGCAGCGATGCCACCGTGGTGGGTGCTGGCAACTGTGGGACGGGGCATGATGTGGGTACCACGTCCTGGTGTGGGCACTGCATCTTGGCACAGCACCATCTGTTAGGAGTTCACCTTGGATTGGGATCTGAAAATAGGTGCTGCCGAGCATTGGAGGTGGAGATACAGCGAACAGGCAACGAGTTTTGGGAATGCTTTTTTGGCTTTACATGGTCTGGGACAAAGCCGGTGCCCACCCCGTGTTGCCCATGTTGTTTCCCCCTTTCACAGGCGTGGGGTATGGCCCAGCTGGGCTCCGCTCCCCACACTGCCTGCTCACCTCTGCCCCTGCCCTGGCTCTGCCAGGGGTCAGATGAGGTGGGGATGTTGTGAGGATGTAGGACAAAGACAGAGGGATTGCTTTGGACACATGTAGTAAGACAGAGCTGCAGAGGCAGGACCATCCTTGCAGATAAATGTGACTGCATCTCCCTCATGGCATGAGGAGATCTAGCAAGGACCTGTAACCAGAGCTCCCTGCTTGCCCCAGGCTGGCTTCAACCTCTCAGGTCTTTCCTCTTTCTGCAGCTACATTTTTTCCCATGTAACTTGTGGCAGCTGGTCTGTGGATTTGGGGCTTCTGAGTGTTGATAAGGCATGTGGCCTTGTGTGGGTGACTGCCACCCATGCATACCACCCTGACACTGTGGGACTGTGCTGCCAGTTGCTGCAGGAGTGTGGTGTGAAAGCATGTGCTTTATGTGTCAGGAGCCATCCCCAAAGGATGGGGATGGGTGTTGGGGCAGCCAGTGGCATGTGGGATATGCCAGTGGTGTCCTGAGCTGCCTCCTAGTAATCCTTGCTGGCTCCGCTGCCAGAGGGGTGGTGCAGGAGGAACATAGATCAAGATGTCACATAAAATAATCGGTGGTGACCTACACCCGCTCCTGTTTATGTTTACGAGGGAAAAGGAAAAAACACCCGAGATGTGCCAGAAAAGGGCAGAATGTTTATGCGGTGGGCAAGGAGCACATGGTGAGTTCCAGATCCAGGGATAAACATGGAGCTCAGCTGCATTTCCCCGCTGTGATGAGGACAAGATGTAGGAAAGGTGTTGAGGCAGAGAGCAAGGAATTAATCTTCCCTGGGTGGCTGACCCACCCCTACCACATCACCGATGCCTTGGGAAGGCATCTCCACTCCCGCCAGCTGCTTGCCCATATCCTGGCATTAATTTCCATGGGTCTCACTGCTGGGTGAGGAAACATGCTGTTCTGCAAAAGAAATAAAATACTATTCCTTATGCTTAGGAAATAGGGTAATAACTCTAACCTAGCAAGTTGCAGGTGTTTCTGCAGGAGATTTTGCAGCTTCCTCAACATGGGTGTCTCCTCTCTGGCATGTCGCCTTCAAGACAAGCTCTGGAGATACATGTGTGTCTTCAGGAGCACATCTGGGGCATGTGAGTTCATGCAAAACCCAAGTCTCTAGAAAAGTCTGTTTGTACAATCTCTCTTGGCTTGGCCATCCCTTGCTGCAGCTCTGACACGTGGCTGATGTTGGATGGAGCAGCATGAGCAGATCCCCAGACATTCCCAGTGCTGAGCACCACCGGCTGCACCATGGCTCTGGGAGGTGCTCAGCTGCATTCCATCTGCCTGAAGGCAAATGATGCCCCAACCCATGGGGTGGAGGGGACAAGGAGGTGCTGCCCCATGCCCACGCTGGTCACTCTGCAGGGCTCTAGCACCTGTGGCTGGTGGAAGGATGTTTCCCAGACCAAACTGCTCCTATCTTTCTGCCCATCATCATTGAGTTCAGCTACCTAAGGCTGGTGCTTTCCACTGGAAGCCTTTTGGACTCCTTCCCCTCCTGGATTAACCCTAGGGAGCCTACCCAGATCTCCTGGGGTTTTTTCCATGGTTTCATCACTAATATGTAATTACAAAGCCATAATGTATTTATGTGAACCGTGCCATGCTTGATGCTCCCCTGGACCAGTGCTGAGGCTGGGGCAGTGTCAGAGGTGTGTGGCAGCAGATGGTGCAGCAGCATCTCCTTCCCCACGCTCCTTTGTGGTTGTATGCATAAATTTCTTGTGTTCATCTGGTAAATCTAGGGGAAAACTGGTTAGTGATGCTCATCTTGGCTCTTTGTGCCTCCCACCGTTTCCAACAGAGCATCTATGTGACCACCATCAACAGCCAACTGCACTGTGCCAGGAGGGTGATGGGGGTGGTGGGGCTGGTCTCGGGGCTGCACATTGAATTTACAGGCTGTGGGGCCTGTGAAATGCTCTGGGGGGGGCTCGTGAAATATCCTTTGGGGCCCAAGGCCATGCTCAGTTCTCTGCCAGCTGCCCTGATCCTCCCTCCCTGTGCCCTCCGCTCCAGCGAAGGAGCTGACAGTTATTTTCCCCTGCAGCATGTTTCTGGGCTTGCTTCTGTTTACGGAGCTGGGAGTTAAAATAACTGATTGATGACTTTGTTCCATCCCAAACACTTTTGGGGAAGTTTGTGCGGTTTAGGAGGGAGAGTTGGGAGCTGGGATTTCATTAAGCACTTGGCTTCCGGCACTTCTCCAGCCATGCTCCAGGGGTGGCTAATGTTGTTTTTGAAATCCTGTTTTGCTGTCCCAGGAGTGGGACTGGCGATTTCCATGGTTTGTAGGAGAACTTGGAGATGTGGCGGGTCCCTGGGGCTCGCTCTGAGCTCCAAACCAGGAGCAAACCATGCAGCCACCGCAATACGGGTTCACTTAAACCCTCCTCCACCGCTTCATCAGCACAAAATCACACTCCAGTTGCCTAAAAGCTTTGGAAAAGAGCCAAAAAAATGAACTACTGGCATTTGTTTTCATTGTGCGGATGAGGATTTACAGGCTGTAGCTGGGAGAAAAGGAATGAGCAGACCTTTTCCCCCTCTGGAAGGCTTTGCTTAGGAGCTAAAGCTTCAGCCATGGCTCAGCAGGGCTCAGCTCACATACATATTTATGGAACAGATACATAAGGCAGCACAGAATGGGGACACCGGGAGAGCCAGGACTAAGGGAAAGACTGATGTTAGCCCTGGAGGTCAGGAAGGCTTTTTCTGGAGGGTTGAAAGAGCCAGAAGTGAGGTGAGAGCAAGTGGCTGTGGCCATGCTGGTTGTGAGGTCTGGCCACGGGGTGAGCCCCTAGATGTCTGCTGGCACAAGCCCAACAAAACTGATCCCCCTGACATATAAAAGAGGGTGTCTCCTGGTCCATAATTCCATCTGTCAAGGAAAACCACTTTTTCTAGTGCTTTCTCAGGGCATGTCTGCTATTGGAGTGCTCAGGGACTCTCACCTACATCCCTGCCTCATACAAACAGCCCCACTCCTAGACCCACATCTGCTGGGGAGGGGTTTGCTAGTCACTGGGATATCCTGGACTGCAGAATCCCACTGGGATTTCTCTCCTGGATGGCATGTCCATATCTGCTGTCTTTCCTTCCGCATCACAGCTTGGAAGAGCAGAGATGGGTGATACTGTGAGAGCACCAGAAGTGTCTCAATAGCAAATCCCTTTTTAATTACATTGCTGAGCTGTGAAAATTAAGATAAGAATCCTGGCTCATTTAGAAACTCTCTGAAAGATGGAGAAGGCCATTATTTTCAAGTCCTCTATGAGTAATCCACATCCCAGCCTCTCCCTGGAGCAATAACTGCTCAGGGACACTTTCAGGGCAGCATCGTGGTGCCATGTGCCAGTATGACGCCAATACTTGCTGGGAACATTCTGCTGTCAAATGTGGACTTGTGGCAGGGCCTGAGCTATTGCACAACCTCAGATCAATGATGGAAAAGCGGTCACAGGATGGGAACAGGCATGATGGGAACGTGGGCAGGTCCAAGCCAGGGCAGCACCTCAATGGGGACATTTACACCACGGAGGAAGGGCAGGAGCAGAGCTCCAACCCACAACCTGCTGTCTGTTTGCTTTAGCTCTGGACAGAATTTGGTGGACAAAGACCCTCCTGTGTCAAAGCCCATGTTGATTTGGATAAATAATTGCTCCTGAAGAAATCCTTGATTTATTGCTCTTATTTACAGGCATTGACTTTGGGCTGGAATGAGTTCCAAGATGGGCACCCTTGCTGGTGCAGAGCGCAGCCTCCCACCCATGGAACAGCGATCCCTGGTCTCATCTCTGCCTTTTCCTCCTTGATCTTCTTGCTACAAACCAGATTGAGGTGGGCAGATTTGCAGTGATTTACACCAGCAAAACATTAGCCAGTTTTTCCTAAAATCCAGGAAAATCCTGTGCGATCCATGAGTGTGAAGGGGAGGGCTTGGGTCTTCCAGTTTGTCTTTCTCCTGCTCTGCAGGGATCACACTGGCAGCACATGGAACAGGTGTAGGCCGTGTAAGCTGAACCAAAGGCAACAACGATGGCAATGAAAGTGGAGCTTCAGGTTTTTTTATGTGGGTTTTTTTATGTGTAGATGCGCCTCTACATGGAATGGGCAGAAAGGTGGAAGGGTTGGAGCTGGGTGAGTGGTGAGCACTCCTCATTGGACCATTTGGGAATTTATTTCCGATTAATTATTGCACTGAGCACTGTGGAGCTGAGCCTGGGCTGGGGTAATCAGTGCCGATCCACCTCCAGGTTTCAGCTCCAAAAGAGTTTGCCAGAATCCGCACTGGCAAAAGACAGCATGGAAATGCCTCCCCTTCCCGGAGTGCCTGTGGTCATGGGGGCGATTGGAGATGTAAAACATGTCACGACCCCATGCGTTGTGCCAAGGGCATGCTCGGAAAAGCTGGTCTCTGCCGAGCTAATTCCAGCACTGCTGGGATTCCCCCTGGAATACATGGCCATATCAGCTTTCGCCTGAGGGTAAATGTGTGTTTGCCGGGAGCGCACCAGAGGGTTTGGTGGGGGCCAAGTGCTGCTGAAGGAAGGACTGGAAGCTCCCAGTGTGAGCACCTTGGCCTGGCTGAGGTGAAATCTGCCAGGAGCAGGTTGGGAAAGCAGTGTGGGAGATGAGCCCTTCTGGAGAGAAACTTGGTGCAACACGCCTGGCATTGGATGGAGCGCCGCCTCCGGACAGGAGGAGATGTCAGCACTGATGCTCATCCCAAGGGACACCTGAATCTTGGAGTCCCAGAGTTTGGCTCGGAGCAGGTTTCTTGCAGAAGGGTAAACGCAGGGTGGGGGAGCAGAAATTATATCTCAGCATTGATGGCATCTGCCCCAGTGAGCCACTGATCCTTTCTGGAAATGATTGTGGCACTGCATAGAGTTCACCCAGAGGTGTTTTTAAGCCTTGAGATACGCTTGGAGATATGAAGTGCATGGGAAAGGGGTGTCAGGGGATCTGTTCCCTGCTTCTTGCTCCTGCAAGCCCCAGGTAACACTGCCAAAGGTCCTGCGGGAGTCTCAGCTTTCCCCACATCTCACCTCTCCCCCAGTGCAACAAAGGAGACCAGCCCTTGAATCTGGCACAAGTTTAGGAAGGAGCATCCAAAGGGAGCACTGAAATATGGCCTTGGGATGCACAATCCAATTCAGGAGCTTGGAGGGAGGAGGATATTTGGAGCAACACGATGGACAGGTCCCATAGGGAATAAAAAAAGAGGAGGATAAAAGAGTGCACAGAAGGCAAAGGCAAGGAAAGCAACTAAACCCCATCGAAAAACAAGGCCAAAATTGTTCACTTCCATAGTTAGTCACAACGAAAACATTGGCATTTCATAATTTCTTCCAGCTCAAGAAAAATACCCAGTTAGGGCAGCGAGAACTGTGGCCAGGTCAGTGTGTACTGGAGCTGATGGGGACCTGTGGCCCCTCTATCGACCCCGTAGGTGATTTTCTTGCTTTACTGGGGCCTGGAGCATCATGAGACTGAGGTGCAAGTGAAAGTTCCCAATTAATTCCCCCCCACAAATAAATTCCAGCCAGGACAGGGAAGCAAAGATGTTGTGAGCAGGATGAGCTGTGGGTGTAGTGGCAATGCACGCACAAAACCAGGTTTTATCACTTGGTTGTGACCAGACAGGACTTGCCACCTACTCCCACCATGTTTTCTAAAGCTTGACCTCAGGATTTGGTCTGGGGTGATACACTCTCCTCTCTCTCTCTCTCTCTCTCTCCTTATTTAGAGATGAGGGAAGGGGATGTTGTTCTGGTTGAGATATCCTGGTGAAAGATGGAGGAGACCCTGAGAGCTGCTGCTCCACATGGAAGATGTGAATTTGGGGAACCACTGGGAATGATGCTCTGGATGTATGGGCTCAGCAGCACCAGGAGCACCAGCCAGGGCATTAGAAGGTGGGAACTGCAGCAGGTTTGCACACGTTTTCTTTAGCATCGCTGTCTAATGGTGTGATACCTGCCCAGAGAAGGACTTTTATCAGCAAGGCTTCGATGTAGGAGGCCGAATCAGAAACAGCACATTGTTTCACCAAAAAATGGTCTAAAGACATAGTTTACCAAGTAATTGAGCCCAGAGGGCAGGAGAGATCCCTCCCTCTGCTTTAAACAAAGACTTTTAGGAGGAGGATGGGATGACCCAGATTATCCCCAGGAGGGGCAGCAATTACCATCCCTCCTGGCAGGCTCGGCACAGTGGCCAGGGCCGGCTGAGCAGGCAGAATGAGGTGCTGGTTTATCCCCAGTGACAACTGAGCCTCTGCCTTTCTCTGCAAAGATTTTAGGGAATTGTGGGTGATGCCCCGCTCCAGATCTGTTTGCAGCATACAGCCAGAGGTCGCACCGTGCTGGCTTTTATGATGCTGTTATTTAATGAGAAGGAAGAAAACTGGGAGCTTCCCAATTGCTTGACTTGTGAACTTTGGGTAAGAAGAGCAGCCGTTCCAGAGGTGAGCTCATTTCTAACCCCGGGAAATGACTTCATGGACGCTGGTATTTACTCACAAAAACATTGCATGTCAGATGTCCCTGACTAGACTTTCTGTTTCGAGTCCAGTATGAGACAAAAATTTCCTTGGACGAGCTGCTCCTGAGACAATTCAAGGTTTGGAAGAGGAGAAGAATTGGAGGGAAAGAAAATTCAGCATTAAAAAAGCCCCACTGAAATCGTGAGGTTTATCTGAGCGAAGGGGAGTTTTTGGGCAGCCAGCCCAGCAGAAGCACCTGCCTGGGGTGAGGGTGCTGGGGACAAGGGTGCATGTGATGGGTCCAGCCAAAGAATCACCCATTGTTACGCCTCCCATAATTCCCAGCAGCTGGAGTTTCTCTCAGAGGGGAAAATGCAAGTTTTTCTCACTTTGGGAAGCCACGACCCTGGCAGTGATTTATCAGGATAAACAGCAGCAGGTTCCCTGCCCCGTGGTTGCACTAGGTTAATGGAAACTACATCCCACGCTGCTTTCCCTGGATGAGATCCCAGTTTATATGGGCTGTCCGATGGAAAAACACAGCATTTGCATTTTTGTTTAAGGTCTGCTTGTGTAGAAATGGCCACTGGGGCTGTACTACCCAATGTGGCATTCTGGTTCCTGTTTTCTCCAGCATCCTGGGATGATCTGTATGGATTTGGAGAGATAAGTCCTATTCGGGGACGCTGGAGGATGCTGTGTCCCCTCATGACCCAATGCTGGGCTGCAGCTCTGGGTATGTACTGGAGCACCATCCCAAAAGGAGGGGATTTCGGGAAGAGCCAAACTGGGATGTATGGAAACAAGCCCTTCCTGCCAGCACTGTTTCCTAATCCTGGAGACCAGAACGCTCTGATCATTAAACCAGTGTTCAGAGATTCAGCTGAAGGCTGCTGAGCAGACAACATCCAAGCTGACCTTTGAGGAGATGAGCAAAAAAAAAAAAGAAAGAAAACACAAGGGGGTTACTGTGCAAACGCTGGAGAAAAATAGTCATTTCAATAAGGGACCCCACCCTTAAAATAAGACTTATTGCTAATGCATGCCCAGGACATTTCTGTGTGATGGCATGCTAAAAAAATCCTCTCTGAACAGGGACTAAAGGCTTTGTTGTGGCATGAGCAAGGCTTACAGTTCCCAAGAAAAATCCTGTCCCTCTCTTGCATCATACAGTCAGGGATGAGGAAGACATTTCTAGACAAAAAGGCCACCAGCCAGGACGAAGGACAAACAGGGAATACATTCCTGACTCACTATTTAATTGCTTTCGTGCAGGTGCAAAGGGCTAAATGAAAGGAAAAATCAGGATGAGTCTGCGGGGCCAAATCTCAGCTTCAAGCAGGAGCCTAAAACTAGGAGGAGGTGGTTGCTGTAACAAACAGGCTTCCACCCAACTTCTTCATGAGTTTTGTGCTATTTTTCTCCCAGGGACCAGGCTGGTTCCCAGGTAAGAAGGCGATGGGGACAGTCCCCTCCCATGTGGCAGGAGTGGCTGGTGCTCGCTGGCAGTGCTGGTGGTGGGTCTGCTTTTCTCTTTCCCCTCGGATGTAAAGCACTTTGGATTCAGGAATTTCCCTCTATGGCTCCAAAGAGAGAGTTTCCAACCTGATCCTTTAGGCAGTTCCATGAAGAAGCGATGGATGTTTTAGGAGTGAACGTGGTCCAGTGCCTTCAGCATCTTTTGCTCTCAGGAACCTCTCTCTCTGCCACACAATTTGACTCTAAAACCCACAAAGAGGAAAGAGTCCTTTTCTGCTTGTGCCCAGGAGCACTCCTGCATGCAGAGCAGCCTCAGAGGTGGGCATTTCCCCCTGAAAGTAAGTGGGAGTGGTTTAATGATGGAAAACCATCCCCTGAAAGTGAATCTCCTTCTCTTGGGTAACAACGCAGAGCCATTACTGCCATCCTGGAATCCTGCAGAGTGTAGGAGTACTCTACACTCTGTACTCCCTAATTTAATAGCCTGGGAGAAGTGAAGGTCTATTTGCATATCATTAAAGTCCCTGTGGTGCCCCTGGGAGTGTGTTTGCTGGTGCTGGCCCCAGCAGGGCTTGGGGCTGGCCCTCTGTCACCCCCACAGGTCTTCTGCTGGCCACAGGAGCAGGCTGTCCTCAGTTTCCCTCCCTGTCCTTGCATTGCACATCACATATTTTAAACTCTTGTGAGCTCTTTGTCCCTCCCAAGGTTCTTCCCTCTCACTGTGTTATGCTGCAAGAAACACAGAAAGAACAAGATGGGCACTGATAGAGTGCAGAAAAAAAATGTGTATTCATTGAAATGGCAAAATGCTCCAAGTTTCTTCCTATTAATCCCCTCCTTACAGCATTTCCAGTCCAGGCACGTACCTGTGATGCTCCCACAGACCCGTGTGGTCCAGGGGCATCCCTGAGGTGTGTGTATGTGTGTGTGTCTGTGAGTCTCCTGGTTGTCTGAGCAACGGGACGTTCATCACTAACTCCAAGGATAATTAACTCGTTTCCCTGTATTTATAGAGAACCAGCGCAGGGAACGTTGGCACTTATCCCTGACGGAGCCACATTTGGCTACAACATTTTGAATTTTGGCCATTTCTTGCATTACAGCGGCTTTGTCATCCTCCCTGCTGCCTGCTCATTAAGAGGGCAGCTCGTTAAGCTGATGAGGGCAGGGGTGGTGGTGGCTGCCTGAGTCAGGCTGCCCGTGGGTGCCCACCTCAGCGTGCCCTGCTCCTGGTTTGCTGGTGCAGGGAGTGTTTGCAGCAGCACTCCCATCTCCAGATGCCTGCATACACCCGTGCTAACAGCAGCGTCGCTCCTGGCTTGGCCGCTGACAAGGGGAGATTTTACTGCTTCAAGGTTTGTTGCAGGGATGTGATGCAAAGGAACATCGGAGCATCCTGACTCAGCACCGCAGCAGTGGGAGACCTGTGGGAAAGGCACGGAGCATCTTCTCTCAGCATCAGGGCATGCGTATGCCAGGTATGTTCCCATCAGCTGGGATAAATCCTGACCTGGACGCGGGTTTCTCCTTATTTCTTCCAGACAGCCAGCAAGCAACTTGGTACTTTTTAACTGCTTTTTCTTTTTGCTGCTTGTTTGTTGGGTTGGTCTTTGGGGATGGAGGGGGTGAAAGCAGCAAGGAGAAGGGGGCTCAGGGTGTGGGTGGTGGGGCTGGAGGAGGGCTGTTTGCTGCAAGGTGTTGGCATCTTCATCCCGCAGAGCTGGGGAGACAGATTTGATCTCTGCTTCTCCCGTTATTTGTGCAAAAGTAGGGAATGATTTATTTTAACAGGAAGGTGCTTGAAACAGTAAGAGATGTACTGTCCCTGCAGCTGGGACTGTTGACAGCTCATGTCCCCAAGAGTTGGAAGTATTTGCCCTTGAAATAGGAGGTCTGCTCAGAAATAAAGGGCAATTAAATGAAGCATGGGGAACCACCACACTGCTCATCACTCCCCAGCCAGCCCCCCATGTAGGGGGGTTTCTACCTTCTCCTCCTGCTCCTGCTTTGCCTCCCACAGGCAAAGGGACAGAGGTGTTGAGCTGGTGCTGACAGGGTCCTGTGATGGTCCAGACTCCTAAATTCCTCTGCGATACTCTCCCAAGAGCTACTGTCGGGCTCCAGACAATTTGGGATCCCCTCCTGGCCATCCCCAGGTGCTCCCACCCATGGCCTCAGACCCAGCACTGGAGATGGACCATTAAGGTTTAACACATTAATGGAAAGGGCCGTGAGGTTTCTGAAAAGCTGGAACCTGCTTGCAGACCCCTTTGGAAGGATGAGCCCTTGAACCGGGCATGATTGCCCCTACACAGGCTCAGCCAGCTCTGGTATGACCCATTCCCAGCAGGATGCTGGCAGACAGCAACTGGTCCCATGGTTCTGGCCACTGCTCCTGCTTCCCAGCTGCTCAACTGCCTCACAAGGATCTAAAAATATATGTCTGTGTGAGCAGTCACTATAGCTACAGCATGGGTTAGCCAGGGAGGGCAGCCGGGCCATGCCACTGCAACTGCGGGGCATGGTGGCTCGGCAAAATGGGCAAAAAAGGGGGTCAGGCAGGGATGGGAAGGACAAGAAGGAACAAGACAGGACTGGTAGGTTGCTGCTGGTGCCTCCAGTGCAGATCCCACCATCTCCCCATTTCTCCTTATACTGAAGTTGCAGCACCCTACACAGCCCCTAAGAAGGGGTTCCCTTTGCCACTTGTGTTTCGGCAGGGAATGAGTGAGGAGCAGCTCCCTGCATCCCCCCACTGCCCCACTGCGCCAGAGGACGCCAATGTCTCAGCCTCTGGCTACCCCCAGTACTGGGTTGAGCCGCGGTTCACACAAGCGGCGAAGGTCCGTGTGATCATCACAGCCATCTTCTTCCTGCTGGCGGTGGGCAGCAACACGGCGGTGCTCGGCAGCCTGCTGAGGAAGAGGAGGAAATCCCACGTGCAGCCGCTGATCCTCAGCCTGGCGCTGGCTGACCTGCTGGTGACGGTGACGGTGATGCCCCTGGATGCGGCGTGGAACGTGACGGTGCAGTGGTACGGAGGGGACATCTCCTGCAAGGTCCTCAACTTCCTCAAGCTCTTTGCCATGTACGCGGCCGCCCTGGTGCTGGTGGTCATCAGCCTGGACCGGCACGCGGCCGTGCTCCGTCCCTTCTCCCGCGCTCACCGCCGCAATGGGATGCTGCTCCGCGCCGCCTGGGCCGGCAGCGTGCTCTTGGCTTTGCCCCAGGTAGGGCTCAGTGCCCTCCTCGCGGAATTTGCCGAGGCTGGGGTGGTTTTGGAGAAGGTATTCCCAACCAGTCCATCCCAGTCCATGGGCTCCACCACCACTGGATTGGCTCTGCTGAGGGAAGTGCTGCGATTGTGTGTTGGGAGGTCAGGGCTGCCTTGCACCTTCCTCCCAGCACCAGTTCAGGGTGTTATGCTAAGGGCTTGGGAAAAATGGTGTGCGCTATCTTTTATTCCTCACACATGGTTATCTTCACCTAAAATGAACGACTAAAGAGCATATTGGAGCAGATGAAGGTCAACCCGAGCTGTTCCTGACCAAAATAACATTTCTTATGGTGAGAAAATCAGATTTCTCAGCTGTCAGATCCCACCCATCCTGACCAAGCCATGAGTTAGGTGCTCAGGGCCCCTCTCCCACTCCGACAGAGGCAAGGAGTTGCTCTCGATGCACAGCCAGCAGCATCTCCGGAACATGGTGCGCTGTTCCAAATCCTCTCTGAGTTATTCTTTGATTGTCCATTTCAGCTTTTCCTCTTCCACCTGCACACAATCCCAGGAGGAAACTTCACCCAGTGTGTTACTCATGGGAGCTTCCGAGCACACTGGGAGGAAACTGTCTACAACATGTTCACCTTCACCACCCTCTACATCACGCCCCTGAGCGTCATGGTCGTTTGCTACATCCGGATCCTTTGGGAGATCAGTAGGCAGCTAAAGATCAATAAAGGTAAGCAGGTCCCAGCCCTTTACTGTCCACCATGACCCCTTGACTAACCTGCTCCAGCCTGGAGTTGTTGTTGGGTCTGTCCCAACACCCTTTGAAGGATAAACCAACTAACGGGTTTTACACAAACTAATTGACCCCATTCCTTGCTGTCTTCTCCTTCCTGTGGGTCATGGACCAGACCATGAAGTGGTCTCCCCTTTCTGACAGAAGCACGATCACAGATGGTTATGTTCCCCTGGTTTTCCCCAGTCTCCAGCTATCATTTTGATTCTCCCTGGCAGGTTTGACAAGAAATCAAAACGACCACATCTCCAAGGCACGCATGAAGACACTCAAGATGACCATAGTGATTGTTGCCACCTTCATCATCTGCTGGACCCCATATTACCTCCTGGGCCTGTGGTACTGGTTCCAGCCAGCCATGATCCAGAAGATGCCTGAGTACATCAACCACAGTTTCTTCCTCTTTGGCTTGCTGCACACCTGCACAGACCCTGTCATTTATGGACTGTACACGCCCTCCTTTCGGGAGGATGTGCAATTGTGTCTCAGGGGCATCGAAACAGCCATCACCAGGCACAAGAGACACAAACCCCTCTCAGCCTTGGAGAAGAACATCAAGGACAGGGCTGTAAATGGTGGAGTGGCATCAGGGGGCTCCAACGGGACAACTGTCAGTGCAGTCTGATGAAGAGATGTATCCACAAGGAGATGGGAGGCACAGCTTTGGGGCTGCTTTGTCCCATAGGATCATTCTGGAGACTGTTCTAAGGAGGTTTGCCACCCAGCTTTAGTGGGTGAGGGTGTGCGGCCAGAAACTGGGAATGTATCTCCTGCCTGTTCTTAGGGTGAAACACATTTGAGGATATTTATGGTCATTTTGCCATAATCTGGCAGCCCTGTGACGACTAGAAAAACATTCTTCTTGTACACGACGCATGCTCTAGCCCTGATTCTGGGGTCAAGCTTCTGTGCACTTCCAGCATCCACCCCTGGAAGGAGACTGTCCGTGTCCTCCGTAGCCCAGGGCCGTGTCTGTGGGGTGACTGCACTTCACATACCCTTTGCACTTACATTTGGATGTGGAGCTGCATGGACGGTGTCACTGAGGCTGCAAAGGTGTGATCACAGGCTTTTACTCTGTTTTCTCCACTCATTGCAGGGAAAGCTCTCTAGAAATTTCGTATCTCCTGGCTCAGAGCCTGCCTGGTTCTTCCACAGCTGTGACAAGCCCTGGAAAAGATCTAAATATCTCAGGGTTTACTAATGCAAGGGCAAGAGGGGTACAGAGAACTGCAGTGGGATAGGATGGGATGGGGTTTCTTCTCCTGTTTGGAGATAGTCAGAAGGGAAAACAGTCCCTGCTCTGTGTTCTTCTGTGCAGGGGACAGTAGGAACACATCCTTACACAGCAGCTGGGGACACAGGGCTGACCAGGGCCAGGGTGTTTGGGGTCATCAGAGAGAGGGAACCAGACATGACACTGCCCAGCCCCTCTGGACTCCTCTGTACCCACGTCCCATTTTCTTTGCCCTAAGGGCTTGACCCAACACCAGCCCCTTGGCTCTGCCCCAAACAAGGCAGGTGGAGACACCCCAGAGGTGATGCCAGAGGTGTCCCAACAGGGAAGGTGATGGGAAGGTGTTAGGTGGAGGGGGCCATCAGCACCTATTAGTGCCAGGTGGGGGCTGACAGTTTTTGGCTTCATGGTGAGGACAAAGGAGGCTTCTGGAGGCGTCAGGTGAGCTGTAGTGAGTGATGTGGTTTGTTTGCTTTTGCCACTGTGCCAAAGGTTGCATGAGGAGGTGGAGGTCTCCTCTCTGGATATGGGTTGAAGAAATGGCTTTATTCAATCGTGTTGTTCTTTCCAGGTAATTAGAAATAGTGGATTATTTATATTTTCATTCTCTGGTGATTGTTGTTAAATGTGTTTTTTCCTTTTGAAGAGAAATTTAGTTTTGACCCAGGTGGGTTGTTGTTTTTGCAGTTTTGTGAAACTTTGGGCAGCTCAGGAGCTCTGGACTTGGCAGGAAGCACTTCCTTGGCTATTCTTGTGGCCACTACAGCTTTGAACAAGCATCTGGACTTTATCAGGATGAAAGAGCTTTGTTTTAAAAACAACTCTTGGCTTGCTGTGGTTGCATGTGTAGGGAGCTGGGAGATGTCTTCATCCAAGAAAGCAAATCTTCTTTGGGTACCGAGGGGGCTTTTTCTCGACCCTGTCTCCAAGAGTGGATTGCTCCCCATCAGTCAGAAAGGATCTGCACTGGTCTCCCGGTGCCCCAGCTAACAAATTATTAAAACTGGAGGGTTGGCAGGCAGGCTGGGTGAGGCTGGGCAGTGAGGATTGGGGAAGACAGAATGCTCAGGGTGAGCTGCAGTCCAGCCTTGAGCGCTTGCCTTTCCCAGTGCTAACTATCGTTTGTGCTAAATGTTACCCAAGGAGATAAAAAATCAATTAGAACTGCAGAAGCCCAGACCAACTGGTGGGGATTAGTGTGAGCCATTTAGGAAGCATCCAAACGCCAATGAGATGCGTAATCGCAGTTTGGCTTTCCTGAGCTTGTCCTGCTCAAGGTTAATTACACAATGCAGGGGTTGGCTGATCCCAGGCTGGCAAAAGAGGGCCTCTTGTAAGGTGATGGCTGGCAGTAGAAGAAGTTAATTTATTCATCAGCACTCCTTTGGTCTCTCTGTTTATATTGCTGACAATGGCTGATGGGAGGCAGAACTTGAAGGTGTGTTGATTTTCCAGAAAGCCTTCAATCAGCAGAAAAGTGTCTTTCATCTACTGAAAATTTTCTTCATCCACTTCGTGGTGAGTGGGAGGGAGCAGGTCCAGCATTGCTCATGCACTTAAGACCACATGTCTTCTCTTGCCCAGCAGTAGGAGAGCTGGGAGATCTCTGAGGAGCAAGAAGCACTTTTTCCCTTCTGTGAGGGATCCACCACCTTCACACCCCATGGGTACAGCAAGAGGCCTGAGGCAGGTTTGGCTTTAGGTGGACTCAATGATCCTAGAATCACTTAGATTGGAAAAGACCTCTATGAGGGGTAGGAAAATTGGGATGCTGGCAAGCATCCATACCTTGGCCCTTAGGGGAAGCATGGCACATCCCTTGGGATGCTTGCAGGTACTCCAGTGCTGTTCCTTTTTCCCATCTCTTTGATACCTTCCCTCCTGTTGCTGGTGCTCAAAGTGACATTTTGGGAAGCCTGGAGTGTGGGCAAGATGCCCAAAGTGACAGCTTTCATGAGAGAAGGAAAATGTCACTGGAGGAGTGTGCTGCCAAGCCGTATGCCCACCGCATGCGGGAAGGGGGAGCGAGCAGGGAGGCAGCACCTCCCTGGGATTGCTGGGATTGACCTGGGTTTGGGTCCTGTCAGAGCTGGACCAAAGCCCAGCCCTGGTTTGAATATTCCTGCATTTCTGATTCTGCTTTTCTTAAATTTGCTCATACTTTACAGAACACAAGATTTTTGCATCGTTTACCAGGAGCATGAATCCTGGAGCCTCGCTTTTCCTCACCCTTGGGGTGGTCCTGCTTTCTTTTGAGGTTCCCTTTCCCCCACATTGCCTCAAACCCCTGGTTTCCAACAGCACCTGTCCTTCTCCCCATCTGGCTCCTGAGTTCTTCATATTTTTATATATATATATATATAGTGAAAAAAAACTCTTATATTTATGTATATATTATCTATTTCCCCTTATGGGAGGAAAATTCTCCCACTTCCATAAAACCTTCCCGTCCCCACCAGAAAGCACCAGCTGCCACACTTCTCTTTGCAGTCCCAGCAGGATCCAATCTATCTGATTCAGTAACAGTTCCTTAATATTCACCACAGTGAATGCAACAAACATATTAATAAGCACAGGTACCTCTATATTTTACAACTCCTCACCCTCTCCCTGGGCCACCCGCTTCAGACAGAGCGGCCCTTTGTTTGGGAGGAAACTCTGATTCATTCTCTCTTAGTGTTTTTATAGCACCGTGCATGTTCAAAGAGCCACGCAAGTGGCTTAAGAGGCTAACACAAACCTTGGGTTAATTCATAATACTGTTAGTTACTCAGCACAATACCCGCATTAGTCCAGCTGACTGCACCTCGCCACGTTGGGAAACACATGCTGAAATCAGCAGGGAGCACAGAAAACAAGCGTGGGAGTAGGATATTAAGTATTTTGCCAGCCTGCTAGGTAGAATGTGAGTACCTTAAATGTATTTAAAATATTTTCCTGTTGCCTCGCTCCATAGCTGTGGAGCTGGAGCAGTGAGGAGGCTGTGCCCAGCATCCCTGTGGGCCTGGGAGCATGAGGGGCTGTGAGCCCTCCAAGGGACACTCCAGACACTACATCAGGACTCAGCCCCTACAAGCAGCCACCTTGTTTTACTGGGGGGGAGGGGAGGTCTATTCAAGCTGATAAAAGTAGAAAAAGATGGGTTTTTCCTTTAATACCTGCTGATTTCTTTGCAGAGCTGGACTATGCATGTCTGCCGTGAGCCCCTACAATGCTTTCTCTCTGGAGACATAGCCTGGAGCTATTATTACTCTTTTTGCTTACTCTCAGAAACTTTCCTATGCAAAGAAACCCTAAGAAAAGAGCTTCAAATCCCTGCTGTGTTCCTTTCATCTGGCTCAGGAGCTCCCAGGTTTGTGCCTTTCCCTGCAGTGCCAGCAGACAGCCATCCCACAACTGCTGCCAAGCCTGCCCCTTTTCCAAGGGGCCCCAAACAGACTTATCTGTTCCTAAAGATGGGTCTTTTTCAGACATAAAAGGCTTTTAGCAAGCCAGTACCCTTTAGACAGCATCGAGTACCTCTAGGTTTTCTGGCTGGTACATTAGCTCCCCTAAACTTGTGTATTTATATGGCAGAACATTGAACAAAACATGCTGAGGTGGACCAAAAACGGGCACCTATTCCCAGGACCCACATGTCTCAAATCCCAAGTTTCTGCATTGAAGTATCAAGGAATAAACTACTATAAAGTGGTTGAATCTGTTGCACAAGAGATTAAGTTTATGTGTATTTTAATTGCAAATCACTGCTATAATTAGCATGGACACTTCTTGGGCTGAGGCACCACAATGTGCTTTGACACTGAGCATTATTAACAGGCTGTAAAAGGCAATGGGGAATTGGATTATAATGTTCTTGTTTTGCAAGTTGTATGGTGAATAAATAAATTTGTTCTGGCAGCAAAATTAAGTGGGATAAATGTGTCTAGCTCCAGTCACCAAGAAGAGGGTTTGTTGAAAATCAACTTCTCATCCTTGAGTTAAGAAAACCTGATTACCAGAACATTATTTCTGGCAATTAGGTACTAGAACAACATAAGAAGAAGATTTTCTTTGAAATATTTAACGAGTAAGGGAGTAATTTTCTGGAAATATGTGATCATTTTTTATTTTTTGTTGCTAGGGTTCACTGTACAATGAAAACCTGTGTTTATCAAATTACTGAAGGCTGGGTTGCAAGATTGACCTGTGGCACATACATGGCTTTTCTTTGCGTACAGTCCCTGGGGCTTCATGGGGTTATCCCATGCACCGTCACTCATCAGAGGGCAGTTCTTTGCTCCTTTCTCTGCTTCAGGTAGTTGTAGGTTCCCTTGCAACAACAGCAAACACAAATGACTTGGAGAGGAGAAGTGTTGCCCTTTGCATGTTGTACAAGTAACTTGTGCTCTCTAACAAATCCCCAGTTTGGTAAGAATAATCCTTATTCAGTATTGATGCTGAAAGGCTTGAGTCTGTCTGATCTGCACACTAATCGAGGACAAGATAGATCATGGCTGAGAGCACAAGCCTTTTAGATGTTTGCGCTGGTTCTGTCCAGGATAGAGAGAATTTTCCTAGTGTAGGGACTATGGTTTGGATTTTTGCTTAGCTGCCAGCTGGGATTAAAACAAAAAACCACACTAGAAACCATTTCACTTCTTTCATTTTGGCAGTTGATTTATTTCTTGTTGGTTTGTTGTTTTTGCTTTCTTACAATCCTTATGCTCAAATATAAAAATTCCTAGCCAAAGTTAGTTTTAGAAGTTTAAAAGTGATCCCATCTGCATGGATATATGCTAAACACTAAATTCAGTTTCTGAAAACATACTCGTAAGACTCCTAACAGGTTGCTTTGCCTGACTACATAAACTTTCTCCTTTCCAACTTGTGCAAACATACCTCAGCTTGACAGAAAATAAGTTACACCTGAGTGTTTCCACACTATTTTCATTAATCTTAAATAACTTTTTTTTCCCATGGACCCTTAATAATTGGTTCATGCTAAGCTGCACCACTGTGATCCTTTTCAGCTGTACTGGGCATCCTCATGAATCACAGGAACATAGAAATAACAATAAATGAAGAGATGCCATGAGGATTAATACATTGGTGACAGAACTGGAAAGCTCCAGGCAACTTAATTTCCAGAGCTCTGGAACAGATGCAGTGCATTGCAGATCAGCTATTCTTAAGGCACGTGGTGAAAATAACAGTTTATTATCTCGGGTGATTCATCTCTCCGAGTCAAACATTCTGTGCCAGTAGTAGATGAAGGTTGGCGAGTTGCTGGCCCCAATCACTATCAACAGCAGCAAGTACAGCATCATCATTATGGCAAAACGGTGGGTGTAGAACCAGGAAGATTGACTAGAAGGCCTGAAAAGGGAAAAGTACATGAATTCTGTCAGAGATGCACAGATACCTTGGCAAAGAGAATCTTAGGTTTCATTATTTTAAATGGTTAAGTGAATGCAATAAAAATAGGAAGTTGTTCCGCAATCTCTGCAACTAACAAAGCCTGATTTTCATCACATCCCTTTTCCCTAAGTCTCTGTTTGCAACCTTGTCTTTTCTCTCCATGTTCACACCTTTCCCTGTGGTTTGGAGCTGTAGATGCCTGGCCTTCAGGCATGTGTTGATTAGCTGAGTGAATGCTGCCACTTAGGATTAGATAAGAGCAGAATTAAAACTGCCCCAGTTTTAAGAGCTACACTCACCAGACTTTCATTCTTGGTCTCCTGCCACAAACAGATTATTAGAGCTCTCAAAGACACTAAGTGCTTACAGGTCTGGTGAAAAAGGAAATTTAGCTGAGCCTGGGAGTGTCAAAGAGCCAGACAGAGGCAAGGTGGTGGTGTAAGCCTTATTTCCATAGGAAACAGGCTGAAAACAAATTCTGGCAGTGCAGCATATCTTTCTTGCTTGTTTTCTGTTGTTTTTCAACAATGAGAAGTGTTTATTTGGCTGTTAAAGCACACTCATCACTCTAGACAGCTGAACTCTTACCTCCTATGCTGTTTCTGTGAATACACGAGCAAGTATTTAACTCTTAAGAGCTGGTTGTTTGTGACAACAAAGTATTTCTGTGGTACATCCCCCCCTTCACTGTTCTTCACTCTTGCTCTTTTTCGGTCTATTTCTTCTGAATCTGAATTGAGAAAAGAAGAGGGTTTTGGGGAAACAGAAAAGAAACTACACAGAACTTCAAGCAACTGTAAAAAAAGCAGCCAACCAACACACACATACACACCCACCAGAAGAATGGGAATGAGATAACCAAAGATCTCGTCTTGGTATTCCCCTGAATCCCTCAGCATCCAAGAATAGACTGAGAAGTTTGCTTGAGGCTATACCACTCCTAGTCATCCTTGGTATGGGTGACATTATGGCCCAGACAGGGGTGACAAGGAGGTGGGTCTCCCACCCAGTGCTCAAGGAGCTGCTAATATTAACAGGGAAAGAAAAACAACAGGAAGGACAGATGTAGCTACACTGTTATTACTGCAATAGACTCACCTTTCTTTTTTACCTGGCACTTTACATCTGGGTGGTCAATGATCTCACAAACAGCCACACAGCTGAGGACAGAGCCCAGTGCGCTCCGCTGCCAGCCGAGACCATGAGGGCTGTAGAGCAGAGCCAGGCTCAGGTCACTGGTCAGATAGGTGCCTTCACCAAACAGGGATGTCTGAAACAGAGCACAAATCTGTCCTAAAATCCTCTAGTGCAAATCTCAAACAACATACAAGGGTTCTTTGCCTTCAGACTGGCAGTTCTGCCTCTGAAGGTAAGTTACAGAAGGCTTTTCTGACCCATGTTGGGCCTGGTCCATGCAGTGTTTTTGTCCTGGCACAATTTCCTCGGGGTGGGGCTGTTGCCCTCTCCCATCCCTCAGATTATCTGCCTGGCACAGCCCTTGGTGCAGACAGATTCATGCTTTCCCGGATTTGGATTTCATTTGCCAGCGTAAGTATTTTACATCAACATGACTGGCCTGCTATTAAAAGGCATTTCACTGATTTATTGAGATTGTCATCATTCAAACAATCCAACCTCCTCAAACAAGGCAAGGCTTTACTTGGATTAAATCCATGCTTTACTAGAAAAGACGGAACTACTTTTCAATTATGAATGCCTTTCAAATAAAAACGTTTTAATAACCTGGAATCAGAGGATTTGCCACACTGGCTAGAATTATTAATCCAGTAAGTCCATTGTATCTGGTAAGCCATTACTCATCGAGAGCGTGGGGGAAAAAACAGTGCAGGTTGACTGGAAGGTCAAGCAGGTGCTGTGTCAAGGCTGCCTTACAGCTGACACAAAAAGCCAGGAGCTCCAACTGCCTTTCCACTGAAATCAGAAGAGGTGCAAATCCTATGGGATCCCTAAACCAGGTCATTTAAAGAAGGCTCCACTTTATGAGTAGCACCTAAAATTTTGCTGATCTAAACATAAGGCCAGGCAGAAAGAGAGAACCACTACCTTGCCTGGGCCACTGACCTCCTCCTCTGTGGACAGGCACTTTCCAGCTGCAGCCTGTCAGACAGGCCAGAATTTTCAGAGGAATTACACTTCCTTACAAAGGAGCAAAGGACAGTCATAATTTGTCACGCTGGAGAAAAGGGTTTCATGCCATTTCCAGTTTTTACCTTCGCGCTGCACTAGAAAATCCAACACAACCATCCACAAAGGCTTACACTGAAGTGAAAACAGCAGTACAAGATCCCCAGCACATTTCATACCCCTGAAGCAATCTGGGCCTATTTTTAAAAGGTGTCCCTGGCTGCAAGTGACCAAGAGAAGATGGTGTCAGTAGCAGGAGCCTCACCCTGTTCAAGTGGCAGTGCAGGCCGTTGTGCAGGATGGAATGGAAGTTCTCCAGGCGGCTCCCGTGGAAGGCGTAGATGAGTTCACGTTCTCCCTTGGTCTCGGCGAACTTGGTATTCATTTGATCACAATACATGACCTCAAAGAGATAGTCTGGAGCAGGAACTGCAGCCCCAGACATCCCTGTGAGCTCCTGGATCTTCTCGTACTTAAACACAGGAAGGAATATCAGGGTTGGTTTATGGGGTCAGATTACTCACTGGAAGTTCTGCTTCCTGTCCCTTCACATTGATTTACATATTCTGATCAAGCTTTTCTGAGTAAGAATTCAACACTGTCACAGTTCAGAAGGAGTACATGGACAGTGAAAATTTTGACAGTTTCTTGCTATCAAAGTTAAATCCTAATTCTTCTTTCCAGAAGAAAAAAACCCAAACCACCACCCTGAATTGTGATTATGAATTAATTGATGAGATGAGGACAATATCACAATTCCACTTGGGTTACTAAGACAATATATTCATCAGCTGATAGTGGAAGAGAAAAAAAAGTGAAAACAGAAGTTGTTTTCATCTTTCTGCTAATCTTTACAACTGTTTTGGTCCCTGTTACAGCACACCTCAGTGACACTGATCCTTTCCATTTTTGGGGCAGTAGGCAGAAGACAGAGTTGTCTTTCTCAGTGACAAGCAGAACCTAACTCAGTGACACTCAAGCAGGACTATCTTGGTCTAGAATGCTCATGTACATGCTATGTTAATCTGCATAACCAACTACAATCACTGCCCATCATCACCTACTGACACTGATAACTATTTCTTCCAACCAGTGTTCCTGAAAATTTTATCTGCAAACAAAACAACCACCTCTCTCTCTATATATAGGGAAAAAAAAAAGAATTTGCTGAACTGTCAAGCTCTCACAATTAACAATTCAATTCTAGCAGGAGGAAATACACTCTGAAGTGCAATCTTGCCTTAAAAAACAAATTCTAATCAGGACTTTCAGAACTCAAAACTCACCTCCTGTTTCTTAGTACTTTGTATCATGAAGACCTTAGATGACAGAATCCAACTAAACAGATCCCAGGTCCTTTTTTCTGTGTTTGGAACAGACTCCAGGAGTTCTTTCAGGCTTGGTAGAGCATTGGTATCTGCAAGCTAACAACAGAGGCATTTAGCATAAGCTCCTTCATTCCACTGTGATTAAACAGGGACCTCTAGTGAAAACAAAACAATATTTCACCCCAGCAAACTGAAAAACAGGTTCTGCTCCGAGATAAAAACATTTGTTTCCAGTTCGTGGGAAAGTCTGTCAATTGCTCTGAAAGCAAATACCAGAGAAAGTATAAATATTTATACTTACCACCAATATCTGTAGGGTATTACAGGAACAATCAAACACACCTGAGACAAAACAAGCTGTCACAGGGCAGGTTGTGCAGTGGGACTGACACGGGGGTGTCAGGCTATGTAATGTGCAAACTCTTCGATATTAATTTGAAGTTCACGTAGGGGCAAGTTCTTCTAACACTTCACAGAATCACAGAGACACTAAGGCTGGAAAAGCCGCCTTAAATTATCCAGACCAACCACTAACCCAGCACTGCCAAGCCCACCACTAAACCATGTCCCCAGGTGCCAGATGTACAAGTTTTTTAACACTTTCATAAACAACGATTCAGCCACTTCCCTGGGCAGCCTGTTCCAATGCTGGCCCACCCTTTCAGCGAAGGAATTTCCCCTCATACCCAGTTTACACCTCCCTGGGAAAGCCTGAGGCTGCCTCGTCTGTCATCACCTGTTACCTACGGCTGGTTACTCCAGGTTCCCACACTGGCGTGGGTTTATCGGTCAGAATCCCAAATATACCTTCAAGTCTGGGTTCTCCGAGTAGATAAACCCCTCATCGGTATTCTCTGACTAGATAAACCCCTCATCGGTATTCTCTGACCAGATAAACCCCTCATCTGGACTCTCTGACTAGATACACTCCTCATCTGTGTTCTCTGACGAGACACACCCCTCATCTGTATTTTCTGAGCAGATCCACCCCTCATCTGCACTCTCCGACTAGATCCACGCCTCATCGGCACTCCCTGAGCAGATCCACCCCTGCTCCCGCCCCAGCGGCTCCCCCGCCCGGTGCCCCCGCAGC
>VWZG01000022.1:870123-901393 GCA_013396735.1 Grallaria varia | reverse complement strand
ACGGCGGCAGCGCCCGCCCCGCCGCCCTCGCCCCTTCCGCCGCCGCCGCCCCGCCCCGCGCCGGTGCCCGCACGGCCCGGGGTTGTGTGTCCCTTCCGCGGGGACGGGGAGCTCTGGGGGGAAAGGAGCCTTCGCCTCGGGTACAGACCGGAGAGGGTACAGGGGAGAGCGGGGCCTTCCCCTCAGGGAGAGACTGAGAGGGGGGCACAGGGGAATAGAATCTTCCCCTCAGGGAGAGACCAGGAGAGGAGTACAGGGGGGGAATAGCGCCTTCCCCTCAGGGACGGAGCGGGAGAGGGGGACGGAGCGGGGGAGTGGCGCCTTCGCCTCAGGTAAAGGTGTGAACAGGGGTGCCAGAGGGGAATGGTGGATTCCCCTCAAGTAAAGGTCTGAAAAGGGGTAGCAAGAGGGGAATGGTGGTTTCCCTTCGGAAAAAAAGTTTGAAAAGGGGTACCAGGAAGGGACGGTGCTTTCCCCTCAGGTACAGACTGTGAGGGCGGTGCTGCGGGAAGATGGCGCCGGGCCCTCAGGTGCTGATCAGGAGAGGGGTAAAGGGGGCAGTGGCACCTTCCCCTCAGACACAAGGAGGGGGGTAAAGGGGACAGTGGCACCTTCCCCTCAGGTAGAGACCAGCAGGGGGTTCGGGGGCAATGGTGCCTTCCTCTCAGGGAGAAGGCTATGGGGGGCAATGGCACCTGCCCCTCAGGTAGAGCCTGGGAGAGGGGCACAGTGAGAAAATGGCACCTTCCCCTCAGGTAGAGACCAGCAGAGGGGTAGAGATGGACATGGCCCCTTCCCCTCAGGCAGTTTGTGGGAGAGAGAGGGGTGCAGTGGGGAAATGGTGCTTTCCCCTCGGGTGGAGACCGGGAGAAGGGCCCTGGAGGGAAATGGCCCCTTGCCCTCAGACGGGGGAAATGGCATCTTCTTCTCAGGGAGGGACCGGGAGAGGGGTAAAGGGGGCAATGGCACCTTCACCTCAGGTCGAGACTTGGAGGGTTCAGGGGGGAATGGTGCCTTCCCCTCAGGTCGGAGAGGGGTTAAGGGGGCAATTGCATCCTCCTCTCAGAGACTGGTTATGGTCAGAGGGGAAAAATGTCACCTTCCCCCCAGTATAGACCAGGACAGGCCCATGGGGCAGGGAGGACATGGAGGGGGAGCCCGGCTCTCAGTACCACGATGGCAGCAGCGTGTCGGGACTCCAGGGCAGGGCACAGTCGGGGGACGGTGACAGTGTACGGGGCTGTGAGCACCACCATGCCCGTGTCAGATGGTGCGTGCCCCACCCCCGGAACAGTGTCAGGAGGCTCCGGGGCTGGGGCGTGGCACATGCAAGTTCGCAGCTTGGGCGTTGCATTCATGTGGGACAGCAGGTGAACCGCACAGGTCATCCAGGGAGGCTGCTTTTTGTGTCAAATTGGTTTTATGTAGCTCTAATTTTAACAGACTTACTTACGTCAAAAACACGTAGGTGTTATTACTCCTCAGCCGTTTCCTTTATTACCCAAACTTGTAGCATTGAGAATGAATCCAGGTTTGAGTCATCTCTGCAATCTGGCATTGCAGGATTAAGGGAGAGGAATTTACTTTTTGGTTGAACCTCTTAGCAGTGGTTTCACCAGGTGGCGTTCACTGCGTTGCCTGAGATTGGGGCTCAGTGTTCCTCACTGGAATTCTGGTGCAGTGCTAGTGCTGTGAAGCATCTCCCCAGTTCCAAAATGTCTTAGCAATCACCATCATCAGGGTGGAGGTGTCCTCAACCCAAACGCTGTTGGTCTCCTGAGTACAATTTTGGAAATACATAGCTGTATTGGATGTCTTCTAACACCTTTCTTGGTGTCTTCACTCAGGAGGAATACTGCACGTATCCATGGAGTAACTGAGGCAGGCGCCACAGGCTATTGCAGATACTCAGGAAAACATTAAGGTCAGTTGTAGATACCTATTACTGGGCTCTCATCTCACAGCTGGATCTCCAGGGATTGCTGGAGGTGCAGTTTGCAGCCTCCCTCCCAGTAAACAGGAACACCAGCTGTATTACATCCTGTCTAAGGGCAAACTCATGTCAAAGCAAACAAAATGTGAACTTCATTCAAGTGCAGAGTTCCTGTTCTTACTCACCCACTCGAATGGCTTGGGAATATAAAGAGGTTTCAAAATTACAGATAGAACCAGATAGATCATAGGCTGTGCACAGTTACATTAAACTGTAAATTATTTCACAGTGATGTATATAAATCAAATTGAGCTATAGGTTTATTTACTTGCTTCTTAGCATTTTATCAAAAAAGCATCTTTCAGTAACAGCTGCATGAACAAGGCTGCAATAGGAAACCATCAGTTCTAGAACAGCACAAATACTTGCTGGCGTCTGACATGTACTGGCAATATGTAGACAAAATTATTTTAGAGGTACCTTTGGTTTAGATTACCCAATTTACTAGATGTCTGTATATGTTTTTATCTTTAAAACATCATCCAGCCTAAGAGGTCTGTGCTATTTTTCACTTGCTTGCTCCAGAGAGTCTCCTGCATGCCAGGAGCATGGATGGGTGACTTAAGGAGAGGTCTAGCACCACACAAAGCTTTTTCTCAGGAGTTATGGAAATTACCCAGACTTGAAATGCAGCTGGAGCGATTCCTTTCCATATTTCTATATCCTTGAGAGGGTGTATTTTACTTTATCTGATATGGTGCCTTATTCTGCTGTAAATATCTGCTATCTCTGACAGGCTGTTAGCAACATCATTCAGTGATCCAGCTCAGGACATGTTTATTATCTCCCATGATATTGTTCTGTGTGATCCTTTTGAAAAATCAGTTCTTGGCTGTCTAATTGGCTGATTTCATTCACTAATAAATCATTAGATGTAATAATTTTTGGTGCCTGCGTAAGAAGATTAGAAAATGGTAGATATGTCTCTTTCAGTGCATTTGAATGGAATTTTACATTGTTATTTTTAGCTCTTTAACTGATACAACTCCAGTGGCTTCATTTAAGATACCACTCATTGTGATGAGAGAGGAGGAGTACTGCTGACAGCCCTGGGACAGGTAAAGACACTCCTGTTCAGGAATTTCTGCATGCTGTATCTTTTACCTCCCAGCATGCCCAGGGCTGTGGTTTGGGGGCAGAGTGTGGTGTGGAAGGCAGGACACACACGGCACTGCCAGCTGGGGCTCTGCTGTGGGGGACATCCTGGCATGTGATTAAGGAGTGGGGACAGGCAGTAGTCCCTGAGGAGAAACTGGAAGAGAAGGACAGTGTGGTGAAATGGGAATGGAAAGCTGGAGGGCAAAGGGTTTCCATGGAACCACATCAGTTCTGGGGATGCTGTGCTTACTGTGCCATGACTTTGTTCTAAGAATGCAGTGAAGACCTTTAGTGGCCTTATCCTGGCATAAAGAAATTAACCCAAAATAGATCTGAAACATCACTGGCATTGTAATAGTTAATGGAGATTCTGAGAGCATTGATCCAAAACTGATGCCTACCTTTGGGACTCCAAATGGATGGTGCTTCCATTATGGCAAGCTCAGCTGCATTCGGCAATGACAGATATTGATGAGATAACAAGTTTGCTGTATCGATGCTGCCCGAGAGTGCTGTCTGCTCAAACTCATCTAAACCCTGTTTTACAAAGCTGCCCCTAAGGCAGAGATGAAGCACTGAAAGCTTTTGGGGCTGGTTTTAGGGAAGTTGCACCTTTGTGTGTTGTTAATGCTGAACGTCAACCACTGTAGACTTTAGCCTGCAAAATGTGTGAGGATAAGCCAGGATAAAGTCATTGTTCCTTTGGAGGGGAAGCACAATTCCCTCTGATGTTACTTACAGCAGGTAAGATTTTCCAGCCTATGCCTTGCAGAAGCCCCAAACCCAGGAGATTTCTACTCATCCCTCTCCTGGCAGCTCCAGGAGGCACCATGTTGGCAAGGCTTTGGAGTCAGGAGAAATATGGAACAGCTGCTGGTTTAGCTTTGGTGTTGTGGCTTTTTGATTAAGTGCTGCAAGTGTGTGCTGTGGGCTGGAGGCTGAGACTCAAAAGCATTTTTTCCAGTCCTCTTAAAAACAACCCAATGAGCAACCCTTTAGCAGTATGTTGTGCACCTCAGTAGCGACTGCATCCCACATCCCAAGCTTTCTCCCACACCTTTGCACCCCGACTTGTAGGGCTTCTGCCTTTTAATACCTACAGGCAGGCAAGACTGGCTGGGGCACTGGCAAGGAGATCCCTTGTGCTTTTTTTTGAGAAGTGCCCTTCAAATATATTTCCATTTTCCTAGATAGAAAAGCTATCCTTGGTGATTTGCTGTGATTCAGTGCAAAGAAGGTTTTGTAAAAGATACTGAAAGGGTCGTTGCCAGTGCAGGAGTTTGAATAACGTGGCTGTACGGCTTCTTATGAAATTGAAGATCTTATTATTAAACATAGACTATAATAAAAATAGTTTCTGGTGTTGGCGGATGCATTTCAGCAAAGAAATGTGGCTTAAATGTCTTCATTTAATTCCAGTGTGTTTAAAATTGATCTCATGGACCGGAAAAGAGGTTTTTTCCCCCTTAACTAGGGTCTGTGAAGGAAATTAATACAGGGAAGGGAAAATAGAAATACAATACCACACTCAATGAAACAAATGCTTATGACTGAGGGCTTCGTTCCTTGCTAGCACCACTGGAACAGCCAGCTGTATAAGGTATGTTTTATTATGGAATTAACCTTGACCTAGGGTTCAAAGAGAAAGGTTAGTTTGAAATAAATCAGTAGTATGGTCAGGTCACTTCAAAGAGTCTAAAGCTGAGCTTGAAGATTACATGCTGTTTATGTGTATCCAGTTGGAATAGAACATATGGTAAAGATAATAGAAGTAAACTATTTATCTCTTCCTCTCGCCCCCTCCCTTAGGATTTAACGCCTTTTTGTCCTTTGCATAGATCTGCTGCAGGGAATGTTTTTGTCCTGGGATGTTTATTGAAAACAGAAATGTGGAATAAACCAGCCTTCTTAAGTCAGCTGGGTAAAACAATCTTGCCTTTAACATTTTTCCAATTGCTCAGGTTAAAGTAAATTGTTTTGGAAATAGCCATGAATATGATGAATCATACTTCTCTGTCACTTGTCTCAGTGAATTCAGACAGTCATAGGAAAATCTAAACAAAATGTGCTCAGCTTTGAATTACTGTAGTTCTGATCTAAAAGCAGGGCTACATTTAATTGTTACGTGTGAGTTATGTGGATTTAAGAGCTTTCCAAATACCAGATAATCCTTGCAACATCCCAGCAACATGGGCACAAGTATCCCAGCAAGCACAGGGAATGGGAACTGAGGGTGGGTAAGCAATTTACCCAAAGCCATCGTAATCTGTAGCAAAACCCAGATTAATCCTCATGGCTATTTTAGATTCCTACCCTTTTTGAGGGAGAGGACCAGAATCCCACCTGGAATTTCCTGAATGTCAGTCTGCTGCTTTAACCATATGACCAACCTGTACCTTTTGGTCCATGCACCCTTATTCTTTTGCTCCCCGTGCAATAAGGAGGATACCAGGACTTGAAAGGCAGTGTGCCCACCAGTCATTTGAGTCCATGTTCAGCTTTGTGTAGGTCACTGTGTAGGGGGAGTAAAAGAACTTTTCAGTTCTTCCAAACATGTTGGACAGGGCTTGGAGCAACCTGGTCTAGTGGAAGTTATTTCTCTCCATAGCAGGGTGGTGGAACGAGATGATTTTTAAGATCCCTTCCAATCCAAATCTTTCTAGGACTGGATGAAAGACAAAGCAGGTGCAGTGAGGAGCTGGCAGTCATTGTTTCAGATGCAAAGAATTGCTGTAGTGTGTGATGTGCAAGGCTTACACTGGAGTTTTGCAGTGCTTACAGGGAAGCAGTGGGAAGAGCAGGGCTGGTGGATGCTGGGAAGCAGAGGGGATCCTCTGCTGAAATTAAAACCAGCTGCTGAGCTGAGCCATGGTCACTCTGTAATAGCTTTTCTGCACAGATTGTTTTTTCCCTAATGTGATACATGCAGTTTGCAGATAGTAGCATGTTTTAAGATTTATGACTGCCTGATTTTCTCCATTAATAGGGAAATCTGATAATTATCCATTTTAAAGCAATTGCTGAATAATAGGAAGGAGCATGCTTGTTAAAAGTAAACATAAAAGCGAGCCGGATCTATCTTAGGGTGCTGAGGCTTTGATAGATTTTCTCCTTACAGCAGTCTTTGATCTGCCACACCAGAAAATAAACTCAGTGGGAGACTGGATGTGGGATATAGAGCAGTTCACGTCTAGGTCACGGGCTCCAATGCAAGCTGGGTCAGGAGTGATCCTCTGGGTCAGCTTTGGCAGGAGCTGGGAATGGCAGCACCCCGAGGTCTGTTCTGCACCTGCCCGGTGGCACAGGGAGTGTGTGGGTCTGCAGGAACACCCCTGCAGCAGGGAGGGACCAATTGCTTCTTCCCTGCTTCCCAGATGAGAGCTTTGCAGCTTTTTCAAGGAGATAAATGTTATGGGAATACCCAGGGTAGCACATGGGCTGCCTCAGGATTCGGCTCTCAGGAATGCTCTTTCTGGAGGAAGCCAAGGGCTCTGGCATGGGACATGTACAGGTCATGCCCAGCCCTGCACCGCAGTTTTTGTGTTCTCTATCTTCTCAAAAATGCAACAGCTATGCCTGTTAATTATCAGTTAATCTAAATGAAAGCAAAGTCTTTGAAGTGGTCCTGTCAGTCTGTTGGAAGAGACCTGTGGATGTGCACCAGTTGTTGCAGAGTCAGCACCGTCTCCTGGCAAAGAAAGGGCTGTTATCTCACAAATATTTGAGCCCTATGTCTCCTCACCTTTGGAGGGCTGATTTCAAAGGAAAGGTTGTGTAGCTTTGTTTTGGAAGGGGCTGGATGCAAACAACGCTATGTAGGAAAAACAGCAGATTTACCAGGTCACAAATGCACTGATACAATGGGCTAGTGTAAGGTTTTCTGGCTATGAAATCTGAATTTCTGTCTGTGAGCCTTGATCTAAACTGAGAAGGAACATGGGAGAGAAAAAAATTAATCATCAGAACTGAAATCTCGAAGTTTCTCACTGTTGGGGAAGCCACTTTAAGTTTCTTTTTGATGGTTCTAGAAAGAGCAGAAAAGGATTTTGGTGCACTTCAGATGTGTTAGCTCTGGGGAGCTGGTTCTTTTTTATCTCGTGCAAGAGACAGCTGCCAAGATTTATCTTTGCAGGGTGCTTTGCAGGAAGGGAAACAGAAGTGAGAAAGGTCTGGAATCTCATGTAGTGCTGGCCAGAATCACGTTATCTGAAGCTTGGCCAAATCTCACTTTGCATGAGTCTCAACATCACACTGGATCTGTAGGGATAAAGAGCAAGACCCAGACTGTCTGCAGGGGAACTCTAGACTGAAGCTCTGGTCCAACTTCTGCACTGTGTGAATAGTGTGTAGGAAGCTGCCTGAGCGATACCAGTGCTGCTGAGCTCCAAATACCCAACCCAAGGCACAGCAAGGTCTGTCCACACCCTCACTCCATCCTTAAGCTCCAGTGATTCCTGGCTCTGTGGCATTGGAGAAGATAAAGCAGCATTTAGAGGCAAGTTTTGCCTGGAGAGGTCCAGCCTTCCCCTGTGTCTTAGCATCCCATCTGCTGCGTTGCTCTTTTTTACTCCCAAAGATGCCTCTTCGGAGTGGAACCAGCCATTGGAGGGTTTGACAAGGTGGTGTGCATTGTGCCTGGTTTAGCTCTTGTCCCAGGGCGGGGTTGTGCCCTGTGCTGGTTTCCAGTTGCCGGCTGGTGGCAGCAGTGCATCTGCACAGAGGCAACTCTGCCTCCTCACTTGCCTCTGCCCTTCGCTGCTCTGACAGCATTACCCCAAATATTGCAATTTCAAGTTATAACACAGCTTCCCACTGCCCTGCCATGAACCAGCCGTTGTCTCCGATAAGTAAGTCATACACAGGAGAGTGGTGTGAAAATAATCCTGCTACTTCGGAGGGGAAAAACTGCCAGAAACTCCTTGTCTGCACACCCACCTGCTGATGCGTCTTCACGGACGGCAGAACTGGTGAATCATCTCCAAATATAAATGTCAGGCACTGAGTTGTTCCTCTTCTGAAGACAGGACTGATATTTCAGATGGGACGATTCCCCTCCCTTGGAGAGACATTGGGGTTTATCTTGCTGTTTTCCTGCTTTTCTCTGGGACGTGTCAGTGTGTGGCATTTGCACTGAAAGGAAAAGATCACCCGCTTGCCTTCTTAAACACAAACAATTATTTTAGGGGAAGAAAGAGGACAGTACACTATTGTTACGTTGTTCCCTACCTCAGCCTCACACTGAAATATTTAAGGTCCCCCATGAATAATGCAGCCTCAGCCCCAAGCCTGTTTTGCACTTCACACTAACCGGGCCCATAAAACACCAGGATTGCTCCCAGCATACATTATGCTGTATAGAACATCTCCCACCGAGCAAAGCTTTGTCTTCCCTGCCACAAAGGCTGTTGGGATTTTTTCCCTGTCTCCAAGAGAGATAACAAGCATGAGAGCTCTTCCTTTAAAATATTAGTGGGAACAAGTCACCTGTGGATTTTTACCTGGTGCTAACTAGCTCTGCTCTGCACCACATCTTCTGCTTACGCTTATCCTGTGTCATTCTCTTTTTATCCAGCTGCTGTGCCTTACAGCAGGAGAGCTATACAGCACTTAATCTATGGAAAAATATGTCATGTTTAGCTGACAGTCAGGAGACAAACTGATAACATTAGGAGTCAGGATTGCTCCATAACCCAAAATAGGAATTATTTCTTTCTCTTGACAAGGAATTATGTACCTCAAATGCAGCGAGGAGCAGGAGCAGCACTTTGTAATGACTTGAGACTCATACACACCCTCTCACATGAAGCATCTCCCTTCCCAGGCCTTTTTAAAGTTCAAGAGAGATTTTTGTAGCATTTTAATGATGCTGCTATTGAGAACGGGACCCCTTTGGTGTCGGGTTTAGTTGCTCCCAGCCACGCTGTGCAAAGCTCTCCCCTCCTCCAAGGAAAAATGAGGCAAGAGGGAAAAGAATGTGTGGCCCCAGCCCCTTCCCATGAAGATACCTTTACACTCACCCTAAACTACAAAGGTGAGGCTCTTGTTGAATTTTGGATTAAAAGGACCAATATGCCTCCCTGGACATCTGGTCTGTCATCAATAATGACATTAGGAACTGTCACATAGGAATTACCATCTGTGATCCGGTTGGAGGCCTTTCAAAGGGAAGGAAATGGGAGGGTGAAGATCAGGGAATGGTTTGCTGCTGGGAAGAGTGACCTGGAAGCCCCAGAGGTGCATGTGCCCTCCCTTCGGCTCTGCAGTCCACTCCATTCCTCTGTCAGCTCAAGGACAAAGGTATAAAAATCTTGGGTTTTGGAAATATCTTGGGAAGCCTTTGCTGAAGGGAGGAGATGAAGCAGGGAAGGTAGGATTGTCTGCTAGGTGGTTTAACAAAAGGGCCATACTGAGTGCAAGGATTCATCGAGAAGTTTTCCAGCTGCTTTCTTGCATCATCTGGATAACACCACCTTCTAACTCTCTCCCAAAACTGTCCTGTTTGGAAAGATGAGCATCTCTGGAAACCCACCTACTGCCACAGCAATAACATTAAAACCCCCAGGGACCCAGTGAGGCTACTTTCCACATATTTTGTTTATCTCTTTATTAGTTAGGTACGAACTTTCCCCATAGATACATAAGATTAGTCTGGTCACCAGCCCGTCAGCTGTTTATTTAAAGACGTAAGCCCTCGTCTTGTATTTTGGCCATCAATCCCCATTAGTTTCCCTGTATGGTTGATTGAATAGTCCATTGCCTGTACTAATAAGCACCCATTAGTTGTCCCAAAGAGCTTTAGTTTTATTAGAAACAATTAATTTCAGCCTAGGCCAGATGAAATGCTTTTAGCTGGATTATTTTGATCGCATTACTTGGAAGGTGGCATAAGAGCACCTGAAAGGTTAGTGAGGTGCTGCATCCAACTGAGCTGCTTTGGCTGGAGAAATGCTGTGAGCAAGGCGAGGGTTTGCTGCAGTGGCACACAAAATGCATTTAAATCTGCAGAAGGGGCTCTTTAGTTAGCCCCCTTTGCGTGAGTCTAGAAATAATCTCCAGAGATTTGTTCGAATCACCTGTCTGGTGTGGGGTTTTGGAACACCAGTGAGTCTCCAGACTTGCCATTACCTTTTTAATTTTCATTCTCCCTCTTCATTCTTCATACCACCAGCCCCAAAATTTGCCTTTTTCCAGTGTTTTGGGCTGCAGTAAGCTGGTTACAAGCAATTTGGCTCGCTCCTCTGCAGAAAAAAAGTGTGGAAGGCAGGAGGAACTGCTGCAAATCGCTATTCAGCTGCTCTTCATCACACCGGCTCTGGCTTCCATCCACCCGACAGCCCTGCTAAAAGGATAATAATGCTTTAAAAATTAGAGTCAGCCGAACAACTACTTCATAAATTCATGGCCTTGCCCTGATCCTTTCCAGAAGTTTTTCTTTCAGATTGAGTCCACATCAGACCTTGGATTCCTTCCCTTTGGAAATGCTCCTGCTTTTCTGCTTTGGGAGTGCTCGCTGGGTCACCCAGCCATGCAAAGGGGGTTACCAATTATCTGTCATTACCTCAACAGAAACAAGCCTCATTTCAGGATAATCTTGTGCTCTCTCCTTCAGAGAACATGGGATAATCTCTCAGTGATGTCATCTCATTGTGGGATTTTGTCCTTGATAGATAAACCAGTCCTGAAATCCTATTAAGAGCTATTCTGCCTTCCCTTAAAGGAGACAAACTTGCAGATGAGACAAACTTCTGTGAAACTCAGAAGGGACTCTTGTCTTTGCCTACCTGATGAGAAACAGCCCTGTTTTGCAGCAGCTATTCCCATCTGTACCACTGCTGAAAGCAGTTGAAGTTCTAACAGCCCTGGCTTTTATATGGGACTGATGGTCCTTCTCAGCTCATCAAATCCACCACGAGCTACCAGCAGGAAAACCAGAGCAAATGGACTGGGAACTTACTCAAGATGTGGTGGGAAGGCAGCAGTTGGTGAAAAGCCTGGTTGAATGGGTGATGCAGCATCTTTTCAATCCATCTTATGTCCTATCTGTGGCAAGGGATGAATTGCCCCACTGGCTTTTCCACAAACTCCAAAGGTGTGGAGTGCTAGAGGAGCTGGATGGGAGGGCTGCCACCACTTCAGGGGTGCTAAGCTGGTGCTCTAAAATACTGTCTTAGCAGCAGCCTCCCAGGTGCCACTGCAATAAATACAAACTCCGACTTTTTAGCAGTCCTTGCTTACTCTTCAAATTTAGGGTCTTTACATTGTTAAGAAGGTTCTGACAATAAAAGAAAAACAAAGTCATGAGGCAAGTTCAAAAATGTTTTTTAAAAGGAAAGATTTCATAAAAAAGTTGAGTAAGGTGTAAAAAGGAAATCTCTTATTTTACAAATCTGACAGCTCCAGCAAAGTCAAACTGCTTCAGAAGGGTTGCTGATGGGAAAAGGGAGCCTACTCAACTCTGGGATTCATAAAAATGGAAAGAAAGTAGTTGATGTTATCTTAGATTTTAGTTTTTTTATTTACTCAGAATTGTTCAGCTGTGAAGGACTCCAGTACCTGCTGTGCATCTGTAGGGTTTGTTGTGCATGGGATCGATGTCTCCCTGTAGGTTTTTTTGTGTCTGAAAACAGTGACGGTGGTCTGAATCTCTTGGGTCCTTTCCCTTCTTGGCATTTTGCTTTTGGCCTCCTCTGGGTTTTGGGAGTCAGGGAATTGCTTCCTCCATGAGCTGATTGAGGTACACAAGAAGGGATCTTCACACACCTCCATTTTTGCCAGGCAAATATATGAATATTTTTTTGGATAGTATGAATATGTGAGATATATGAATATATCTCATATAGTAAGGACAGTTCCCTTCCAGTGGTCATGTCCCACTAGTTCTACGCTGCCCAACTCTTTCTAATGCCCATCAGTAACTTCCCTTGGTGCAAACAATAAATGTAACCCTGCAGATTAATTCTGGTGGAGCTGCAGCAGGAACCCGGTCTCTGTCCTCCTTGCTGCAGAAGCTGCTGGGGCTGTAATGTATCTCCTGTGCCACATCCTTGCCCGAGGACTGGCAAGCCTGAGCCCAATCTTCAAAAATAAATCCATCACAGGAGCAGGGAGCGGATGGAGCCGCTGCAGATATAAAGGTCAAACGATAAAGGCCATGTTAAAATATGCTCATAGGAAATGGCAGCTTATAAGTACTCTGTGATCTAATTACTTATGTCAGGCAGATAAGCCTGGACAGCAATAATTTTTAACCTAAATCACGCAAACAACTACTGTAGGAGCTTTGCCAGTTCTCAGCATTTCTTTCAATTATCATTTTTGGGGCAAAATGTGGAACATTGCAGGACAAACAGTTGTCTTAAAGGATTGGTTTTTGCTTTCTCTGAAAGTGGGGAATGGCTTTAGTTATCTTTAGTTATCTTTTTTTTCGCTTTGTGAGAAAAGTAAACCCTACATGTTGTACTCCATGGGCAGCCCACAGGGCTGAGCATGGTTTGCATTATATGTGTAGGGGAACTGGGGTTTATTTTAATGCTGGCATTGCTGGAAGTGGGCAAAGGGGAGAGCTGTGGCTGAACACAGAAATTCCTTGTGCAGAAGGATGGCAGCTCCTGGGTCCTGTTGGGCTGATGAGATGAACAGTGATTTGGAGTTGGTCTTTATCCTGCCACAGATAATCCAACCTTAGGGATTGAGCAAGGGACTGCATCTGAGAGAGGAGCCACACGGGAGCACATGGGGCTCGTGGTCTCCATGAGGAATGGTGATCACCGTCTCTGACTCCATCTCTGACTGCACACAGAGATGCCATGAGTTGAGCTAAGCCCAGAGCAAGCGCATGGGATGGGGAACCACATTGCCCTTTTGCAGGCAAGTGACACAGCCATTTACTTCAACCTGGCACACAAAATCCAGGTCCCCTTGGTCCAGCATCATCTTCCAGACTCTTTGTGATCTAAAATATTCCCTCATGTTATTGGATAAGCTTTCTAGCCAAAAAAAATTTCTCTGTGCCTTATTGAGAGATCTTGGGACCATGTATCATCTTACAGAGTGCTTCAGTCCTGACTCTTTGACCTGTGCCTGAGGGAGCTGCCCCTGCTCACTCAAGGTCGTTTGAATATCAGCAGAGACGTTCATCATCCTGGGTCCTCAAGGAAAGTATTGATCACCTATGATGAATCAGCACATGTTGTGCAAGATGAATGATTAGTTAATAGATTAAAGATGTGAGAGCTCTTGCTTTCATCCCAGGTCGCTGCTTCTTCCTTCTTGACACGAGAGTCCTCCTACCCCCGTGGTGTCAGGGATGCAGAGGAGAGAAAGAGAAGGGCTGCAAGAGGAGAGCCAGTGGATGTTGGTGGCATCTTGTCCTGGGCACACAACCTGGCTCTTCTTACCTTCTTTTAGCTTTCCAGCTTGGCCTGACTGACACATCCCTGAGCAGTGGGTTTGCAGGAATGCTCCAGCCATGTAACATGGAGAGGTGCAACATCTGGTCCATAGGGGCCACGAGAGACACGGGTGGGTGCTTGAAGCACCAGTGCATAGTAAGATTGCTTTGGAGCTCCATGAGCTGTGGAGGCAAAGCAAGGAAAGAGGAAATGCCATGTGCCTCTCAGCTGTGTTGCTCTCTCAGCCTTCAGGAATTACTGCAGAGAGTGATTTAGTAAATCTTTGTAAACCAGTGCGGTATCACACGTCCCCACTGAGAGCTCTTCTGCATGAGGTGTTATTCCAAAGGGCTGTTTCTGATTGATTTTTTTCACCCCCAATTTTTTTCCTATATGAATGTTTTGGAAGAAAAGCACATTATTCCAAATGCGATTAAGTCATTTGGAAGAGGATTATAGTGTTTTGGAATAACACCCTCTTATTCCAGAATGAGATCAGTCACACGGGGAGTTAATAGGAAACAGCTATTTTACTCCTCTGGGAAGCCTCCACCAGCATGACAAACAGTCGGGGTTGCTCCCACTGCCTGCTGCCCACTGGTGCCTCCATCCACCCGTGGGTCTAGGGCCAGATGGTGCATTATGGCTCAGTAATTTAGAGATATAATTTAATTGTTTCTGGGCTTGACCCTGGGTTTTCTGTAGTGGTGAAACCTCAGAGCCCTCCGTAGAAACCACAACAAACAGGCATTTCGTGGCTGAAAGTCAAGATGATTCCTAAAGTGGTGTTGCCTTCAAGAGACTTTTGCTTCCCCAAAAGCATTTATTTCAGTAAGGGCTGTACTGAACACACCAGAATCGTCTGTGTTGAACCCCTCAACATAGCTCTTCCTGTCAGCCACAGCAAGCTGCATCCCTTGGCCATGATTGTGAAGCTGTCAGCATCACCCATGGTCTAGAGAACCTGGTCTAGTGGACGTGTCTCTGCTCATGGCAAGGGCTAGGAAACAGATGATCTTTTAGGTCTTTTCCAACCTAAACCATTCTAGGATTTTATGATTCTATGTTCATGCTGGATCCTCTGCGTACACACACAGCTCTGCTGCCGCAGCCATACTTCATAATGCAACAATCCAGAAACTGTGGGCTTTTACATGCCACAAATTGTATTTTTTTCATCCTCTGATATGTATTTATTATTGAAAATTAAAGGGTTTCCTAAATTTTTATTTCTGAGCTGGGCCAAACACAGCTTAGGCAGTAAGCAATGCATATTTATTTCCAGCTCATGAAGGAAAAATATAACTTCTTTCCTCGTGTTTCTATAATTTCTTTTCTGTGCATATGCAAATTGCTGGTTTATTTGTGCAAGATTTATGCAACTAAATGATGGGGAATTATAGAGGCAATTCAGCACTTAGAAGGGAGAGAGACAATTGCTGCAATTTGCTTGTGCTATGTGCTAATTCCTTCGGAAAATGGTTTTGCTCATTTATTTGCACCGAGCACCGATTTCTGTCCCCCTAAGCAAGCTTGGGAAATGTTCTCTGGGGTCAGTAGACTGCAAATGGTTTATATTTCTTTCTGCCTGTGCCATCACCTCCCCATAATACTTTATAGCAATTAGTAACAATAATGAAATATAGCTGTGATTTCTCAGCGCAGGAGAAACACAGCCAGTGCTTGTGAATCAAGCACATTTTCTGGTCAAATTGGCCATTTAAATGTGCTGCTCAGGAAGCTTTAAATCCACCTCAATGGATCACTCCGAGCTAAGCTCCATGGGGGGGAAAACACTGTTGGCAGTAGATTTTTTCCCCTGCCAAAGCTGAACCTGCTCTGTGAGGTGATGCTCGTGGCTCTGGGGGAACCTCTCACTCTGGCATGAAGCGAGGTGTCGTGCTTGCTCACAAGCAGCATCCTCACTGATACAGTGAGACCTTGGCTTGTGAGAGCTGAGGCAACTCCCAGGTTTTCCTCCACATGCCTCCTGGGTGAAGCAGAACAGGGACATCCTATGGAGCTGGGATCGTAGAATCATGGAATCATTTAGGTTGGAAAAGACCTGGAAGATCATTGAGTCCAACTGTTAATCCAGCACTACCAAGCACCACCATTAAACTCTAAGTGACACATCTACATGTATTTTAAATGCCTTCAGGGATGGTGACCCCGCTACTGCCCTGGGAAGCCTGTGCCAGGCCTGGACAACCCTTTTGGTGAATAAATTATTCCTAATATCCAAGCTAAACTTCCCCTGCTACAACTTGAGGCCATTTGCTCTGGTCCTGTTGCTTGTTACTTGGGAGAAGAGAACAATCCCCCCCTTGCTACAACGTCCTGTCAGGGAGTTGTAGAGAGTGATAAGATCCCCTTGAACCTCCTTTTCTCCAGGCTGAGCCACCCCAGCTCCCTCAGCTGCTCCTCATCAGACTTGTGCTCCAGACCCTTTCCCAGCTCCGTTACCCTTCTCTAGTAACACTCCAGCCCCTCAGTGTCTTTCTTGTCATGAGGGCCCCAAAACTGACCCCAGAATTTGAGGTGACTCACCAGTGCCCAGCATGGGGGCACGGTCACTGCCCTGGTCCTGCTGGCCACATTATTGCTGACAACAAGCCAGGTGGCATTGGCCTTCTTGGCTACCTGGGCACACTTCAGCTCATGTTCAGCTGCTGTCAAGCAGCACCTCCAGGTCCTTTTCCACTGGGCAGCTTGCCAGCCACTCTTCTCCCAGCCTGTAGCATCACATGGGGTTGTTGTGACTGAAGTGCAGGACCCACCACTTCACCTAATGCCTTTGTTCCGATGTCTGGATGCAGGATGGAGACGGGACATGGGGATGGAGGTCCAGGGCCCCAGGAACTAACCTAGAGGTCCTGCAAAAGGACTTGTTGTAGTTAAATGTCACAAGACAGCTGGTGCCCAGCATTTAGGAGAAAGGGAAGTGATTTAGGTTTGGTCATTATCAGAAAAACATGTGCAGAGGACGGGCAATGAGAAGAGCAGCCGTTTTCTATTAGGATAAGAGTAGGTCAGGTGTAGTTAAAACTGGGTAAATGGAGCAGGAAATGTGGCTGTATATTACTCACCCAAGATATATTGCACACATTAGCCTTGTTTGATCGGGTTATTTGGAGATTCAGAGCTCTGAGTGGTGTTTTAGGGTGGCCAAATCCAGGCTTTGTTTCTATTAAAATAAATATATAGCTCATGTTTAATAAAGTCTCTGAGTTTCCGTGTAACCAAAAATCTGTGAGCAGCCTTTGCTGGGAGTCTGGGGTCTTAATGAGTCCCTGCCTGCGATGGGCTTTTGAAGGTGGAAGGTGTGATATTAATATTGTTTATGTAGCAAAATAATTTATGAATATTCATTTAATGACATTGTCAGCTTCCAACATGTTTCTGCTCTTGGAAACTAATGGATTTTCTCTCCTGTCAAAGAGCTGCCTTGTGGAAGCGCCAGAGGCTTTGCTGAGAGGGCCAGTGCGCTGCCCAGTGCCACGGAAATGCATCCTGGTGGTCAGAAAACTACAAGGCTGGTCTGAATTTTGGCTGTGAAAACTGCCCTGTTTTTGCAGAAGGATTAAGGAGAAGATGCGCTTTTCTGTTAAAAAGCACTGTGCAGTACAGACAGCTTTACTGGACAAGTGAAAATGTGTTTAGCTTTTTTTGGTGCATGAAGCTTTTGAATCTTTATGAAGAATTGTGTGTGTTCTCCAAAAAAAAAAAAAAAAAGAGAAGGAGGCACTAAGGTGGATCGTCGTTATATGCTAAAATTAACTTTATTAGGTGATCTTCTGAAAAATAATACCTTTTATCTCAACCTGTGTATCCTATGAAGCATCTTTATCTGCATTTACCTTTGATGGTCTTTGGCCACCTCTTTGTGCATGGGCAGGTTCTTTATCATGTCTGTATGGCTCCTTCCTGACCTCTTGGATAAATACCATGGATAAGTACATGGCAGCATCCTACTTTCCTTTCAGGGAGGGAGGACTGAGGTCCAGATCCCTCTGAAATGCTTGGATCCACATGGCCAGGCTCATTACAAAGTTGGGTGATGTGTAAGGCAGAGCAAACCTCCCTGGGGGAAAACTGCTCAGCGAGATCCAGATTTAGGCATCCCAGCAGGAAGAGGAAGGCATCCAAAAGAATTGGACTCTTTCCTTCCCTACCCAAAACTTCCCAAATCCTGGTCTCTGGTGAGCAGCCTCTACTCCAGCTAAAGATGATGTTGCGCATACAAACCAAAAACCGAACCAAGTGTGGGAACACTTTCCCAGCTCCCCATTCCCTGGCTCCTCCAGGGCAATGCTCAGCCCGCAGCCACCATCCCATCTGCGGGCAGTAAATCCTGCGGCAGCAGTCGGAGCTGACCGCGGCTTCGTTCCCTCTTTGCCTCCGACAAAGCTTTATTGTTTCGGCGTGACCTGCTTTTAGGAGCCCCCTGAGGTCCAGCCGTATATCTGCCCTTGCCAAATCCTGGAGGGTGGCTGGGACCCTGGCAGGGTCAGCAAAAGGGTACGTCACGGCTGGACGGCAATTATCCTCCAGGCTGGGAAAAGCTAGAGCCGAGGCTGTGCCGTGACCTGGGCTCTCTCAAAAAAAACCTTTGAAGGGTCCCAGGCTAGCAAAGGTTGGGTTGCTCTACATCCTCCCCCGGGCATCCTCTGCTGAAAAATTTCATTCATTCTGCTTAATGGTTACTTTATTTGGACATTGCGTAGCAAACACATCCTGCTTTGCCGTGCCCTGACGCCCCTTGGCTGGGGAGGAATATCCTGTGGTCCTTTCTGATGAAATCCTGCGGGATTTCTGGGCACTTTCTGGTGAAATCCAGCAGGACTGAAGTGCCATGCTTCAAATCATTAGTTCACTAGTTTCTCATTCCCCAGCTCTGGGCACTGTCTGCCCAGCAGAGTGACTAAATGGGGTTAAACCCGAAAGAAATGGCAAATTGTGAATGTGCAAACTGCTCAGCTTGCGTTAAACGGGAGACAGAAACAGAGTCTGGATGGAAACAGGCAAATTAAAACCAGGAGATTGATACCCAGAACAGCTCAGGACGTGTCACTATCCTCTCCCCAGTGGGCTGGAGGGGAGGAAGCTGCTGTGGAGGGAGCTCCATGTGCCACCTCCCAATGCTCAATATCACTTTATTTATTTAATCTGCTCCACGAAAAAGCAGCCCAGTTCTCTCTCTAGGTAAGCTTCAGGAGTCAGTGGCAGAGCCTGGCCAGCCCCATCCCATGGCTCTGTCAATCCATCAATCCACTAAAATAGAAAAGGCATGAGCAAAAGATTCTAGTTTTGGGGGAAGGATACTGTCGCCCCAGGGAGATGCCAGTGTGTCCTGTATGCATTAATGAAACACTTTCTTTCCGGTTAGGACTTGAAGGATGCTCATTGAAAATCAGGCTGCCATGGAAACCAAAGGTGTTTAGTCTTTTGGGAATGCTGTTGGACAGAGGCAGGGAGAGGTGTGGAATGGGGGGAGAACAGCCTCTGCAGAGGAGGCATTTTAGCAAAACCCTTGAGTCCCCATCAGTCCATACATGTCTGTTGCTTGCAGCTGCTAATTGTGGGAGAGAAGGGTTCGTGTCTTTGCTGGATGCTTTCCATGGCTCCAGGGCCTTCCTTGCCCTCGGTGTGTCCCTGCATGGATGTGACATGTGGACCCCATGGCTGTGGAGTCAGGGATTTGCTCTGGCAGTGGTGTGGGATGCACAGGGGATTGGCAGCCGCAGAACTCCTACTGTCCTTGTTGCTGTGGCACCCGGTCCCTGATGGGAGGCAGCAGGTCGGGGACCTTTGGCTGCTCAGGGACCTCTGGTCTGCTGCACTCCCTGCCCTGCTCTTCGAGGGTGAAGCACGGGAAGGTGCAAGCATGGAGAAATAATGGAATTATTGCTCTGTCATGTACCATTCATTTTAATTAACACAGCACGTCAGCACTGTGACAGCAGCATTAACAAAGGTTGGGAGGTTATTGGAAAACAATGTCATCTTCCTACACCTTGTCACTTCCCAGCATTGTCCCCAGACCAAACCCCCTTCTCCTTCCCCTGTTCATTCCCCTCTTCATCCTCAGGCTCTTGCTGGGAGTTCGTGGCCTCAGGCAGGAGCTGTGGGCTGATCCTCCTCCCCCTCGGTCCCACGCAACCCCTCACCATCAGAAATACTTACTAACGCATGTTTTAATTAAAATAATTAATGAGTTATGCTAGGAAAAGGACCAGAGCAGGTCCCTGCTGCAGCTCTTTGCGGTGGCTCATACGACACTCTGCGCCAATGCATCTGGAGGTTGTCATTAAGACCAATTAATTGCAGAGATATCCAGCGCTTTTGCTTGGCCACCTTTGGATCAGGGGCTATAATGTGGGCAAATCCAGGGAGATGTGCAGTGGGCCTGAAGGCAGAATGCAAAGAAATAGATTAAAAGAGCTAACAGCCACCCTCCCTCCCATCAAATACTCCTGAAATCAGCGTGTTCCTGCAGAAAACCTCAGCGCAATGGAAAATGCTCAGCGCTGGGGGCCAGGGCTGTCAGTGCCGCCTGCCCAAGGATCGATTCACCCGTGGTTTGGATTTCTCCTCTCACAGCAGTTAATGCTCTGCCAGTGTTTTGCCACCATATCCTGCGCCGTAATTAGAGTGACTGCTCGGATCAATTAGCGCCGCTTAAAGCCATTAGCAGCGCAGCCCCTGTAGCCCGGAGCTCAGGGGAAGCCACGGAGGGACCTGTCCTCAAGGTACTTGCAGTGGGCAGCCGCTCACTTCTTTTAAATTCCGTTTTAATCTAGTTTTCCTCATTGTAAAAATCCAGCGATGTCCTTGAAAGGGACGCTGGGACATGCTTTGTCTGGCTGTGAATGTTTCATTTCGCTGGGGTTTCCATGTTGCCTTTTGGGCTTGGCCAATAGGTGACAGTGCTGTTTTGTGACGGGGTTTCTCATCAGAAATTTGTCCTTTGGTCAGTGCCAAATCCAAAGCTCATGAAGGTCACTGTCCTGAAACATCCATTTCCAAGGGAAAAGCAAAAACCTTTCCTGAGGTCTCATCCAGGGGGGTGAGGAAAGCAGGGGTGAGAAGCAGAGGGAGGATGAGAAGACCACATTTTCATATCTGAAGGGGAAGATAAGTATTTTCTCTGTGCCCCAGTTTCTCTGTTGGAAATGTGAGTATTGCCTCTACTGCCCGTGTCACCTGCAGATTCAGAACTCCATGATTTGGGTTGAATGTTTATTAATGCCAGGAATGCTGGGAACCAGCTCTGGTCGGCTGGCTCAGTTAAAGGGTGGAGATGAAGTGCCACGCCCTTCACAAACTCATCCCAGTGTATTGGTGAGCACAAACATCTCAAACACCAGGTTTCCATTGCAAATACAACCATTTCCGTTCGCTTTTTGTCTTATACTGAAAGTGGATTATCCAAAATATTCCCTGAGGAAGGCATTTCTTCCAAGGTCTCCCCAAAAAGTGCAGGTTGAAAAAGTCCTGGGAGAAGCCAGAGGCTGTTAACAAAATATTGTAATATTAATATCTCCCATGCAGGGATCTTTTTTTCTCTCTTTTCCTTCCTGTGATGAAAGAATTTACTAGGTTTAATGGCGGCACAACCCAACCCTGCCTGTCCCTGGGCAGAGCCCACTGTCCCCAGCAGGGAGGACCCCTCTGCATTTAAAAAATGTAAATAGCTCAAAGATGCTTTTCCTCCCTTTTTCTCATAATTTTATCATGATAGAAAAAAAATTAAACTGGTGTAAAAATCACAATATTTCCAATATATCGGATGCTCCACTGGGGATGTGCTGGTCCGTGGGACAGCTTGTAGGTCTCTGGGAGAAGCTGGAGGGGAGTGGGCTGATTTACCAACCCTAAATCATAAATCACATATGTAAAAAGTCACTCAGGGCACTCTCTAACCCAGTAGGGGCAACTGTAAATATTTCTCGTCTAAGGGATTATTTTCTCTTTGGGCAGTGGCTCGCTCTGTGTGTGACATCTCATTCCTAGATTGATGTTTTATAGGCATGTGGGCCCTTGTATCTGCTCGTGGTTAGTCGATAATGCCAAAACATATGGGCTATCGTGTACTTTTCCATGTATTCCTGTTATATAGGCTCTGAAACTAATTTGAGGGTTAAAAAATAAATAAATCTCGAGGATGGTATTGTTCGTGCTAGATAAAATCCTGTGAATAAAGCAATTGGCATCATTTCACTTGCAAATTGAGCAGCGAAGCAAAATACCATTTATGAAACTGTAATTTATTCCTGGAAAATCAAGCACTTACAATGTCGGCTTGTCGCAGGTTAAGTTACAGAAAAGGGAAAAAAATAGATTAATGATGAACGTGACAACATTTCAGGGTAAATCATCACAGCAAAAGCCTTTGAAAAGCCTCTTTGCTCCTTGCACAAACGGGATTTTTATTTTTTCTCCCAAGAACATTAAACCAGTGATTGCTCCAGGGCTCTGCAGTGCTAAGCAGGCAGTGGCAAGGTCTGGGGAGGTCCTGGCGCCGCTTTGCCCCTGTCCTGCTGCATCCTGTGCTGAGGAGCCCTCACTGCCTTTGGAAGCCAAAAGCAAAGTCTGGCTCATTATTTTTTCCCTGCCTGCAATTAGTCCATCCCTTAACAATCCTCTTTCCTGCAGTTGTGGTTATTATAATCACAGTCACAGACTCGTTTGAGTAAGAAGGACCTTAAAGCTCATCTCGTTCCATCCCCTGCCTTGGGCAGGAACATCTCCCACTAGCCCAGGTTGCTCCAAGCACCGTCCAACCTGGCTTTGGACACTTCCAGGAACGGAATATTCTTATATTTTTGTTCTGTACAACTAAAGCCAGGCAATGTGGACAAGCAGCTCTCCAGTGGGGACATCACCAGTTCCACCACTGGAGCATGAAATCCTGTCATCAGCTCCTCCAGAGGATCCACAGGAGACACTTCATGATCTGGTTCCTTGAAGGTCTCCCAAGGTCTCTGCCCTCTGCCCTGGCTTTTATTCCCCATCGCTCTTAGTCCTTCTGACCAGGAGACCACTCCCCACCACATGGACATCCCTTGAGAGCTGGCATACACCATGGAGTCATTCCAATGGGGATGGGAAGAAAATTAATGTATTTTGCACAAGATTAAGACAGAGCTCGTCAAAGTAAGTGAATAGGTGGTAAGGAGATCAGGCCTTGCATAGGGGAGTTTCTGGACCAGTTGGAGCTGTGAATCCCAGCTTGGAGTTGCATTCTGGATGTGCATTCTGTATCTTTATTGAGGGAAATATCAGCAAACAGTCCTGATCCCTGCGATTTCTGCACCGGCATCTTTTAAGGTCTCACTCCAAGCTCTGCCTTGGGAATGGGTCTTGGCAGGGAGAGAGGGAATTCCTATCTTTCAAGCAAAGTCCCAGATAAAGAAATTAATTACGTGGCCACAAACACACACGGGTGGTGGTGACTGTGTCGTGGCCAGTACCCAACCCCCTGCAGAAGGATGGTGATGTCTCGAGAAGCATTTGGGGCTCATGGGATAAGTCTCTAAGTGAGTTTCATGCAATTAATTCTGCCATTTAGGCTTTGGGTAGGCAGGTAACATAGAGTGCAGGTTGCAGTGAGCAGAGGCACACTCTTGTCACTGTTAAATCACAAGCACTGCAACGAGGAGGTATTTGGGGCAGGAACAGGAATTTCCATGATTTTGATCGAGGCTTCACTTGTCCCCGCACGGCGCTCGCCGAAGGTGACGGTAAAACGGAGTTCACGACCTGGGGAGCGATTGCCGGCTGTAATAGTGTGTCACGTATTAAGGGAGCATGTTTGAAACTACGTTATATTATTAAAATTCATGGGAGTGATTTATAGGGGTTTTTAAAAACAGCAGCTTGCCAATATAAATTGGCTTAGGAAAGTCAACTGTAATCCACCCAGGTCCAAATAATGACATTTCCTCCAATACATCCAAAAAGCTGAAAAGCAGAAAATAATATCCAGGCTCCAGAGATAAGGCGAGCACCCAAGGGAAGGAGGACTCTGAAATATTCATGCAGCCGTAGATTGGATGGTGGAAATGGCCATTCCCAATGGCTGCGTTTAGGGACTGATGAATTTAGTTACTGTACCTTTATATTTATCGCTCAATAAACAAGACAAGCTCCTTTACGATGCTGAGCAAGACTAATTTAGCTATTTTAGCACTAAGGAAATGGCTTTCTGGGCAAGGCAAGGGGTTGGTAATTTTGTATGAAATTAGGAGACTTTTAATTTAGCACTGGTGGACTTTGATTGTGCTGGGAATAACAGGGCTGGAGACCAGATTTGAGGATTAAATCCCCTCTTGGAGTAATGGGTTGGAGTGCTCACCCTGGGTTTTGGGAGACCCCACACCAAGAGTGAGCAGCACCTTTCGGGACCACCTGCACCTGCTGATGAAGATGTTCCAGGCCTTGATTTTTAAGATGGTTTTTGGAGGCTGAGGATTTCGCTATAAGGGTTTTACAGCAGCCGTGCTGGAATCAAGCATGGCTCTGTAAAAGTGTCAGCAAATGAAGCGATGGTGCCTGAGTGGTATTAACGCCAAAATGACCTTTCCGATAGTTAGGCCTTTATGGGATATTATAAATTCTCCCTGTGTTGGCAGGGTTATAACTAGGACATTAGCAGTAACATCTTCTCCAGCGATATCTGAGGCAGGAATGCAGCGTTCGGAGCTGAAAAAGCCCAACTTAATTTTTCCTTAGTATTGCTGTAGCTGAAGAGTTGATTTGAGATATTTCCAGCAGAAATTTGAATGCACATGGTCAAAAGGAGATTTCTTTTTGTAAAGATCAGTTTTGAGTGCTCAGGTAAGGTTTTTTTGAGGCTCTTAATATTTCCAACAGCCAAAAATCAAAGTGATTTAAACCTATTGCTTGGGAGTTTTGTATTTCCTTAGTTTCTAAGACTTTAGATTAATATTGTCAAACCTTTTTTTTATTGCCATGAAGGCGAGGAAAGTCCTTTTTAATGAAAGCCACAAGCTCTGTGCAATACCTTGACTCTGCAGTGCACCAGATTCCACTGAACTTAAAATGGAAATCCCCAAAGTGAGCCTACTCTGATCTTCTTTTCACCTCTTGTGTTGCCACTGGGAAATAAAATCAGTTTTTATGCTGGTATTTATTATGAACTATATATTTGGACAATCTGTGCTTCAATTTAGCAGTTTTGAGGGCTTCAGGCAGTTGTTTGAAGCTACTTTTCTCTCACCTGCTTATTGAAACCCTCTTTACAGTGTGCTGCTGGGCTCAGTCTCACTCATTTATTCCCCATGGCCTTCACTTTGACTGTCCTTTGGCATCGAGGGCAGCACAGGAGGAGGAAATGGGGCTGTTCCTCCATGCAGTGCTGCAGCGCACGGGACAGTTGCAGGAGGGTGGCCCGTGGTTCACAGCCCCTGTTTTGGGGCAGGGATACACCGCAGAATCCTAGAATTGTTTGGATTGGAAGGGACCTTAACGATCAACCAGTTTCACCCACACTGCCATGGGCAGGGACCTTCTACTATCCCAGGTTGCTCCAAGCCCTGTCCAACCTGGCGTTGGGCACTTCCAGGGATGGGGCAGCCACAGCTGCTCTGGCCACCCTGTGCCAGGGCCTGCCCACCCTCACAGGTGCTGCCCCATTAGCACCTGAGGCAGCGGGAGAAGCAGACGCAGCAATAACTGGGCAGGAGCCACGATTAACTGAGAACTGAATTGCACTTCCAGGCACGGGTGTCATACTGAGACCCTGGAGGTCTCATCTCACCCGGCTCCCACAGACCCCCCCCACCTCCAGCAGGCTTCTGCTGATGGCTTGGCTGGTGTTTCATGAGCAAAACATCCAAATAAAACCCCTCAGCCCTTAAATGCTGCATTTTGGAAGCTGCTCTTTGAGAGGAGCCAAATTCACCAGCTGTCCGCATGAAGAGGTGATGCCCCAAGCTGCCCCAATCCCCACACCACAGCTCTGCACGTGGAAAGAAAAACCCCACTCAGGCTCATTTACTCTAGCTTTATTTTTCTTGTACAAGTAGCCACAGGCTAAAATCTAAACAGAGCAAACTACAAAAAACCTGGGTTTTATTATTTTTTTTTTAATACAGAGCTAACAATCGTGGGATCAGTGGGATTTCAATATCAAGACAGTTCAAAGTAAGAAAGGTAGAAAATAAACAGTAGAAAAGTGCTTTGCAATTTGGGTTTTTAGTATTACTCCTAACAGTTGATTCCCAAAAGGACTGGGCCAAAGATTTAGCATCGGTTTTATTACAACTTTTTTACAAATGTAAAGATATTGCAAGTTTAAATGATGGAAATACGATCACAGTACAAATCCCTCTTTGCTTTTTAAGTCAGACCCTGATCCAAAGCCCCGTGAAATCAGGCTTGCCCCCAACTCACTGGGCTTTGCACAGGCCCTGTCCCTTCTTCCCACATGATGCTGAAGCCCAGGTTCTGCCCGTGGAGTAAACCTGGAGCTGTTTCCCTGGTTCCCAGTGCTACAGTGGGTTTCAGTGCCATGGCCCCATGCCAGCAGTGCATTTGGCTGGGGGTGCTGGTGCTTCATTCGACTGTCTCCCCGCCCACAGCTCCAGCCCAGGCACCTTCCCTTTCACAGACTGGATCAACTGAGTTGGAAAAGCCCTCTGAGATCATCGAGTCCAACCTAGGACCCAATACCGCCTTGTCAACCCGACCATGGCACCGAGTGCCACATCCAGTCTTTTCTTAAACATCTCCAGGGATGGTGACTCCACCACCTCCCTGGGCAGCCCATTCCAATGCCCAATCACTCTTTCTGTGAAGACCTTCTTCCTAATGTCCAACCTAAACATTCACTGGGTGCTGCTGAAGACCATGCCCTCTTTTCCGANCTTGTCAACCAGACCATGGCACCGAGTGCCACATCCAGTCTTTTCTTAAACATCTCCAGGGATGGTGACTCCACCACCTCCCTGGGCAGCCCATTCCAATGCCCAATCACTCTTTCTGTGAAGACCTTCTTCCTAATGTCCAACCTAAACATTCACTGGGTGCTGCTGAAGACCGTGCCCTCTTTTCCGACTGCTGGTTGCCAGGGAGAAGAGCCTGATGCCCCCCTGGATACAAACTCCTGTAATGGAGTTGCAGAGTGTGGGAGGGTCTCCCCTGAGCCTCCTCCACACCAGGCTCAACAAGCGCAGCTCCCTCAATCCCTCCTCAGAGGACTTGTGCTTCTGCTGCAACACTATTCCTGACCCAGGCCAAGATGCCACCGGCCTTCTTGGCCACCTGGGCACACCTGGCTCATGTCCAGCTGCTGTCCATCAGGTCCCTTTCTGCCTGGGCCTGTCCAGCCACTCTGTCCCCACCCTGTGCTGCTACAGGGGGTTGTTGTGACCAAAGGGCAGGACCTGGCACTTGGCCTTGTTGAACCCCATCCTGTTGGACTCTCCCCATCCATCCAGCCTGTCCAGGTCCCTCTGCAGAGCCCTCCTGCTCTCCAACAGAGTGACAGTCCCCCCAGCTTGGTGTCATCTGTAAATTTGTTAAGGGTAGACTCGATCCCCTCATCTATATCATCAGCAAAGACATTAAACAGGACTGGGCCCAGCACTGATCCCTCGGGGACACCACCAGGGACTGCCTGCCAACTGGGAACTGGCTACCAACTTTCCCTTTTTTTAATTTGGTGGGCAAGGGCAATAAATGAGCCAAAGGCATCAAGTTGCTAGATGGGATCTGTCACCTGCCTGCTCCAGCACGCACTGGGAGGGATAGATTTCCACAGTCTGTTTGCACAGATGAAGTGAGTAAGTAGCTCCCGTGGTTTGTTTTCATAAGCTTTTAATTTCCTTTTTTTTTAACTGATCTTCCCAGAGTTAAGTGCTGTCACTCAGCTCTGAGAGGGATTAGACACTGCACTGATCCCCCCCAAAAATGCCATGGATGGTTATCCCAGAGGAACACCCTTCCAGCAAAACCCTTCCCTTCACCATCCAGAAGCAACAATGCTTTGTAACTTCTCTCCTTTTTTATTGCCAACTTAAAATCTACAGTCCCTTGCTATAATTTGAGGTGGATTGGGGTGGAAGCTTTAAAATTCCCAAACTGGACCAGCACTTAAATATATCAGCGCCTTTACAAAACAAGAAAGAAGAAAGATAACGGTAGACAAATAAATACCTGAATCCAACAGCATGAAAATACCCTGTCACAGCATAAAACTATTCCCTGTTCAACTAAAGACAATGTGGATACTATCCCTGAGGTAGCAGCCATCTCTGGTCAACTTGAGAGCTCCAAGAATAGGTTGTGCCCATTATGGATTACCAAAAATAAAAAAAAAAAATAAAATCAGCTTTTGGATGTTTATCTCTTCCTGTAATTTCATCTCACCACAGCCAGAAAACAAGAGGGTTTTTGGGATCAGCTGAGAAAAGGCAGAGGGTTGAATTAGTGGAACTATTTGCTTGGAAAAATACTAGAGGATGAGATTCCTACCCCAAACATGGGTGGTTGCCAGTGGTTGGTACCAGATCCAACACCTGCCCATTATCCAGTGGTTTTATCTCTGGGCAGCAGTTTGGATGAGCCAAGGACAGAGTGTCCCTCATGCTGAAACCAAACACAAGATCTTTTTTCACTCTTTTTCCTTTCTTGTTCACCGATTCAAGGCCAGACATACTCTGGGTGATGTTTCCCCAAGTTTTGGTTGTCTCCAGCCTGGCGCAGGCACTGATGTACAGCAAGAGGGGCTGTCACCTGTCTCTTCTCCAGCTGAGAGGCACAAAGCCTGAACGTGCCATTTTGAGAGGACTTTTTGCCCAGTTTTGTGCACTTGGATAATTTAGGGAAGACCATGTTCTCCTGACGGATCACCAGACTTCAGCCTCATTCCTCTGTGGGCTGAGTTGCCGCAACCATCTACATTATGTCCCAACAGTACAGACTGAAAAGAGTGGAAAAGAAACCCCAAAAAAAGAGGAAAATCTAAACTTCTAAAAAATACTCTTTAAAGATTTACATCCATCTTCAACCATCTCAAACCAACACAGAATGTACATTGGTTTAAGCCACCACATTTCTGCATAATTCAAAAAAAAAACCCAAAAGAAAAAGCTCTACTCTTGACATACTATCTTATTCCAACTAGTCAAATGGCACAGCATTTCCCTTTAATAAAAGGAAGTAGTGACAAATACTTGTTACTATTACAATATCACAATAATATGATATTAAATTAATAGCATGTTCACAGCTCCAGGAAGTCTGAGCTGAACGCTACTCTAGGTTTTGTGTTCACTTTGGCAACAGTACTTATTCAATGTGAACGGTGACGTTACACACACCAAAAAAAAAACCATAAAAAGAAAATCTGGGCTGGAGCAGGAGTGGGATGGCAGGAGAGGATCGGGTTGTCTTTGATATGAGGTTATAACTTGAGCTGTTTGGTGTCTCCTACTCCCTCCTGCCTTTTCCATCCTCCAGCTCCCGTATTGGGGTGGGCTGTGCTATCGGTCTCACGTGGCACTGTCCCCCCACAGTCCCTTCCCAGGCTGTCTCCAGGTCCAGCATCACCGGAGGGAACATTCCCCCAGGTAGCTGTGAGCAGGGATTGGTCTGATGGCCTATTTAGCCTCTTTGGTGTGGTGGGGAGAAGCTGCTTGGGGGGTTAATGCCAAGGTTTAACCCTTCACATCTTTTTTGTCCTGCAGGATGTTGACAGGAAGAGGAATTATAATGGAAGAGGGCTAGGAACACTTGAGCCTGAAGACCTCCTTGTTCTCAAGGTTGGTGCCATTATATCTTCTTGGGCCAGGATGGATGATGTGATGTGGAATGACAGAGTCCTGCTCCCAGCTAACCCAGCCCAGCACCAGGACTCAGCTCAGGGAAGAGGCGTTTGCTCATCCTCCTGTATGTTGCATTATTTACACGGTCATTGGCAGCGTCCCACTGCCAACTGGGCAGGTGACGGGGCATGTTTCTCACACAAGGGACTCTCCCACTGGTACCATTAAAAAAAATACAATTAATACTTTTTTAAAACTTAAACTTATTTCCTTTCCTGATTCCTTTCACTGTCCTTGCAAATACAGCAACATCTGATTTACCACCACCTACGCAAAGAGTTCAAACCTTCACATTCGCCCGGATTTAACCAACCCACGTGGCAGAGAAAGGGCACTGTCCCTGCCCCACCTCACCCCATGGACGATGCCGGTCACACACCGACTCACAAGGCTGCACCACGCCAGGACAACCCAAACCCCACAGCAGCAGGTTGGTGGTTGATCCTTGGAGGGGACAAACCCTCTCTTTGGTGTTGGGAGCTCCTCTGCCCACCCTGGGCATGGGGAAGGGGCAGCTGCTGGCAGCCCTCAGCATCCTCCTTGCCTTGTCCCTCCCAGGGAACTGAGCCCTTTTTGGCTCCACTCATCCTTTGGATGTTCTCCTGTGCCTGGAAATGCGCTGGAGGAGCTGGGAGCAGTTCTGTAGCATCTCAAGGGGTTCTGGAAGTACTGTTGCAGGGTTTCCCCATGGGTGCTTCTAATGGCAGGGTGGGCTTTGGGACGAGATGGTGACATCCACATTCCCACCCCCTGGGGTGCGTTATGCTGCTCATGCTGGCACATGCCACAAATCATCCCACTGGGAATCAGCCTTGAGGAGCAGCACAGTGACGGGGCAGGAAGGTGCCCTAGCCCCAGTGCCCACAACTGAGCACCCCATCCCCACACACCCAGCAAGGACCGAGGCAGCCACCGGCAGTGCCCAGATCAGCCCTGGAAGGGCAGCGGTGCTGGGGCACCAGAGAGCATCACGCTGCTTGTTTAAGACAGCCCCAACAATCTTCAAAGTAAAAAAACCACAACAGGAATCTCCAAAATGACACCGGAGCCCCTAAAAGTAAAGCTCATAACACTAGTGAAGCATCGCGCTTCGTGCAGGGCTGGGTGGGAGAGGCAGGAACTGGGGGAGAGGAAAGGGGGCACACACACATGCACGTGCACACACACACACACGCACACACACACAGAGGAGCTTCTCTCACACTTGAGGTAGAACATTGCTTTCAAAGGTTTGGAAGTGCTTTACATGGAAACGACGACGCTGAAGCCGCCGAGGCGGCAGATACAGAGCGTGACTGCTGAGGTAGGACCATGCTTGTACTGACCAAGTGCTATGCTACTTGTTTTTGAACACGAAGGAAGACGCAGGTATTTCTGCTTCCCAGAAGACATTCATTCCGGTTGAGGTAGGTTCTGAGTTCACTTGGGTTGTCTGTCCAAGTCTTTCGGTAGCCCTCAGGCATCCTTTGACACACACACTCTTTTTTTTTCTTTTTTTTTTTTTCATATTATTTAGAGTCAATCAGCAAAAAAAGTATCCTGAGAAATAGCGAAAGTGTACAAAATCATCAAATCCATGGAAAGACAGCCTTCCTGGGCCTCGATTTTTGGAGTCAAGTTAGAAGGATTTCTCCAAATCCAGTCCTCTGGAAATAAAAAATAGATCCAAAAAGTAGCCCTAAAGCTGCCGATCATGAAAAAGTCTGCGATGCCAAGAGATGGAGGCTCCCCCATATTCCCAGTCTGTCAGAGTCAGGAGAGTTTGCCAGACTCTGCCAAGGAGTCTGTAACTTAGCAGCTATGGGAAAAGTCATTGTGACCAGTCCCTGTAAAGCCATCCTCAGAAGAAACACACCAAGGGGCTCCAGAGAGGTCAGACAGATAAAACTTCATGGAGTTTCCAAAAGGCTGTATACATATATATATATATATAT
>VWZG01000022.1:774168-868727 GCA_013396735.1 Grallaria varia | reverse complement strand
TATATATATATAAAAATAAAGCAAAACAAAAAAATAACAATCAGACCGTAGAAATCTTCAAATGACCTGAGATTGACAACTCGTAAAGACATCACCAGCCACGGATTTGGTTTCTGGTAACTCCTACAAGAGGCTTCGAGTCTTGGCAGTTTTATCCTTCATTGGTGGGACCATAGTCGGGAGCCGGAGCGGGGGAGCTGCCACCACGGGGGCGTTTTGGGAGGGGGTCTGGCTGCTCCTCGATGATGCTGAACTCATCCAGAGGGAGTGTGGAGATCTGGGTGTCGTTGTGGGGGGCAGGCGGGCTGTGAGCCGACTGTGGAGAGAGAAGGGGACAATGCAGTGACAGTGGCAGCTCCCCGGTGTGCTTGGACGTACAGCCAGGTGTGCACCCGTCTCACTGGACTTACCGTCATTCCCTTATCCTGCTGCTCCTGCGATGGAGATCCTGGGAATAACCTCTCCAGCTCGTTCATATCCAGCTGCTTTCCGTTCAAGTCCCGGTCGTCCCGGTCCCTGCGAGCGGCCCCGTTCAGGACGGCGCTCCGCTGGCTCCTGGGGATCTGTGGGGTTGACAGTTGCTCCTGCACGTTTTTGCACATCAGCAGCCTGAAAAATGAAGAGATGGAGCCTGAGGATGAGAAAGATGGTTCCTCCTCCATTCCTTCCCCCAAGCCTGAGTCTGCTTTATCCCTGTGCTACGTTCCCTCATCCTTCAATCCATCCTACAAGTCCAGCATCACACTGAGACTCAGATGGGGACACCCACATGGCATTAGGGACCATCAGCCCTTGTGAGCAGTGACATGAGCACCCCTACCTTCCTCGGTACCCAAACATGAGGAAGAGGATGCAGAAGATGATGCACGTGACACCGATGTGGATCCCGATGATGATGCCGGTCGTGGAGGTTTTATTGTTCTGCTCGTCCTTCATGCAGTCACAGGGGGGATTCAGCACTGCCAGAAAAAAGGGGATTGGGGAGTCAGCAGTGCTTCTCTGCTATTGTTCCTCCAGCTTTTGAGAAGCCAAAAGTTAGAGCCTGGGCTGTGTATGGGAAGAGGAGATAAAAATATGGAGCTGGGGTGGGGTCACTGCCTGAGGAAGCGGTTCCTCTGTTTCTGGCACTCCAAGAAGGCACTCAGAGCAAGCACAGAACTGAAAAGTCCATAGTGAGGCAGCCCCATTACCTGGCTGCTCTCATTAGACACAATTAATGCACAGAAAACTCTCTGATGTTAATTTTTGCAATGCCCTGTGCCTGAGGTGGGAGGGGAGAGGTGGTCACCACACCGGAGCAGGCTGAAACCTGATGGAAAGCACTGAGTAGGCAGATGCCGGTCAGATTAGTATTTATTCCAACACAGACAGAACAGTAATAACTATCTCTTGAAGATATTCCCACTGGAAGGCTTAAAAGGCTTCCAAGAGCAGCAGGATGTTTTTTACACATAGATGAATATGAAAGGTGTGATCAGTTAAGAGATTCCCTCTAGAGGTTTCCCCTCTGCTGCCACATAATGCAAGACTTGTGCTCTGCAGCTATTCCCCATTCCAAAGCCACGTGTCCTCCCTTTTGACCAGTGAAGGTCAAAATATCCAGGAGAGCTCCAGGAGAATGGAGATGCTCAGTGCACCATGTCTCACCTGAGGATGGCAGCCCTTAGCTTATGCAGGGGGGTTTGGTCATGGTCATGTTCATGTTCTCACCTCTGGCTCAAGCTTAGGGGATTTTTCTGGCAATTACAGGAACACTGGGTTAGTTTTATCCCCAAAAGTCATCAGGTTGGGCTGGCCAACGAGGATGGCACAAGTCATGTGGCCAGGAAGCCACCCCTGCCAGCACCTTGTGGTCCCAGCCCTGCGGTTTTGCTTCAGCACTATCTGTGATGCTGAAAATAAATGAGTGGCTGAAGGCGAGATGGGGTAGAGCCACGGGGGCCTGGGGGACGTGTCGGGCCTCACCACCTTCCAGCAGAGCAGTTCCCAGACCATCACTGAGACCCACATCCTGTCTCACCTGTCCTCTCCACAGTTTCCCTCAAGGACACGAAGCGGACAGTCGAGTCTCCATCCCCGTGCTGGTTGTAGGCGAGGAGCTTGACTTCATACACCACCGACGCATCTGTGCGGGGAGACACAGGATGATAGGTCAGGTGTAACCATGAATGAGGTTTATTTGGGAAACGAACACCTTACCAAATACACATGAGATGCTGCAAAGAAGTACCTGTTCCTGGGAAGGCACTCCCAAAACCTGGTGGAGAGCTGGAACAGCTCTCATTTAGTTGTTGGGCTCTGAGCTCTCCTGCTACTCGCGACAGACCCTCCTGGGGCAGGGAGGGGACATGGATCAAGATGTCACCATACTCACCCAGGTGGGTAATGTTGTAGGCTGTGACGTTGCTGGCCAGTAGCACTGGACCTGTGTACTGGGAGAGGTGGACCTTGCGGTAGTACAGCTTAAAGCCTTCGTGCTGGCCCAGTTTGATGGAGGGCTCCCACGTCGCCTGCACAGCCGTGCTGTTAATGACTTTAATAAAGAGGGATGGCATGGCTGGGACTGAAAGAGAGAGAGAAAGACAGTGGGTTGCATGTGCTTTTTAGTCTGCATAATGAGAAATTCCCCAGCAGCCTTTCCCTGCGGTTACTGCACCAAAGAATGTGCCAGCTGAGACTGAGAAAAATCGGAGCACACCAGAATCTGGTTTAACAGCTTTGAACTTCTTCAGGGAGCTGAAGGAGTTTCCAAGGGTTTCCTCTGCTCAGATCAGCAAGCAGAGGCTACTTTTACACTTCAGTTGCAATCTGATGCTCAGCCCAGTCGGGTCAGGGCAGGAATGCAGCAACTTTGGCAATGCATTCTCAAATTCCACTTTTTTGCCCTCACCCCGAGGCAAGGACCTTTCAGAGTGATTAATCCCCAAGGGAGGAAGGAACTAGAAGGGATGGAGCTGGAGACATCCATCTTACAAGAGTGCTAGGTACCTGCACTGGCTTGCAGAGTGCAGGGGGTTTGCTCTCCCCATCAGCTTTAGAAGGAAGGTTTGGGATTCTGTGCTGAGGATTCAAGAGAGAACTGGGGCATCTTCATCAGGAACCCTAAACACCTGAGGAGCCTGAGATCCCTGCACAGCTGGGGATGGCTTGTTTTGGGAGGCAGGCACTTACCTGGCCTTGGGGGTGCACAGGGGGTTAGCTGGGAATATGTCCCTGCTGCTGCACCTCATTCAAAGTTCACCTTTTGCTCCAGAACCCTGCCCTGGTTCTCGGGGTGTGCTGTAGAAGGGGACAGGCCATTCCCTCCCCAGGTCCCCAGAAAACTGCCCAGCCCCATTCCCACTCCTCAGCCTGGGCTGAGAGCCAACGATTTGCAAAACAAAGCCAATTGGACTGTGGTGCAGATACATGGGTTTTCCAAAGCTGGTTCTGCCCCGAGCCATGCCCTGAGCCCTTCGAAGCACTGGGGCACAGACCCATATTTCCCCCTCCCTCCCTTTCTCCTTCACTGATCACACCAACACCGTGATGTGTCTCAGCAGGACACTTTTGACATTTCACTGATGATTTTTTTTACCCTCATTTCCACAAAACACCCTCAGGCCAAACGCTCCCATCACCTCCCCAGCCTTTGGCACCATTCGGAAGGTGCAAAGCACCAAGTGCTGCAGGCTCTGCCCTGCCCAGGGCTCTGCTCCAGCACCAGCACCAGGAGGGATAAGGGTTTTGGGGCACCAGACACTGAGCTTGCCTACACCCCACAGCAAAACTACCCAGCAGAGCAACAGCCCTGCTTCCCCAGCAGCCTCCAGGCTTTAAGGTAGAGCTGTTTTTCCAATCCCACATGATTTCAAGCTCAGCAATTCCCAACTATAAGGATTGCTGGGCTTGCAGTGGACCGAAGCTGCTTTCTGGCTTGTTTTTCCCCAGAGGGTCTCTAAGGACGAGCAAGCCCAGCCTTTGGCAGAGAGTTCAGCACAACCATTAGCAAGCGGTGGTGGAAAGCGGATGAAATGTGGCCGTGTCAATCTAAGACTGATGAGAGCTAAAAAGGGCATTTCCTCAATTTACCGGTAAAAGTAAAACTGCACCGCACAACTGTTTGCCTTTTCCCAGGCACTGAGAGCTCAAGCTTTTCCATGAGGAAATTTAGAGGAAGGAAAGACATCTCTCCAGGTGAGCAGGAGGATCTGGGCAACCCTCTCTCTTCCCAAGGCTTTGCCTGATGCTCTCTGAATAAGCACATGGAGATGTACAAGTCCCTGCTGACTGCTGAGCATCTCCATGTGGATTCTGGAGGAAGGACCCAGAGTCCTGGGTCAGGTTAACGAGATCCCATCCTGCCTGAGTGCTGCCAGTGGCAAAAAAATTGGGTTTGAAGTACTTCTTGCTAGGATTTATTCTGATGTGCATTTCATTGCTGGGAAGGTTGAATTTAGCAATTCCTCGGTGCAAACACAGAGTAAATTCTATTTATACCACAATGTACCATTCCTCCCAAGGCTGTGTACTTTTGCAATCCAGTTAAATGCTCCTTTTTTTGCATTCTCCCAATTCCCTTCAGGGCAAAATCCCCACTCTGAGAAGTTGGACCCTTGCTTAAAGCATCATTTTCCAAACCATGGGTGAAAACACCACAGAAAGGGAAATAATCACATTATCCCACGGACAAAGAAACACTGATGTGGGCCATCCTGATTTGCGAAGAGTTGGCTTTATTTTATGGTTGCAGAGCCTTACATTTAATAAAAACCACAAGAATCTCTCTCCTTCAAAGTATGAAATATATCGTATTTATTCAAACTTTGAGTATATATATATTTATGTATAATACTGATTATAGGTAGATGCACTCGCAGAATGCACGTGCTGTTTATAATGTGATTACACAAATAAGTGTATACAATGGAGTATAGCTGTGTGTGTGTCAATATATGTACACACACCAGCAGATAGGTGCTTCACAGAAGTATATAGAAGACATAATATGGAGCTACTATAAGTGAGGCATCTCCCTCATGCTAAGGGCTGGGATACTTGTTTTCCTCTTCCGTGCTGTTTGGAATTTTCCCCAGGTCATTTCAACTTTCTTCTTGAAGGCGTCTTTAGCCGAAGATGACTAAAGGAACAGTCTTCATCCTAGAGAAATGTCAAAAAGTCCTGGAGAAAACCCTAAAAAGCATTAAAAGACAAGAACAAGGTGTGTGTGCTGCTTAATGAAGTGAAGAGCGTTTGAGATTTAAAATACCACGGCATTTGTGAAATGGCGTAAAGGAGAACAACAGGGAGGAGGCAGGAGGACCTTCCTGGTGAGTGAGGCTTATGGAGGACAAGGTTCACTTGAGTTGTTTCTCTACAGCATCTTCCCTTCTATTTCCATCCAGAACTAGCCCTGGCACACAGGAAGGAGCGTCTAGAAAGCACTGGAGGCTTCAGCCAAGTGCACTCTCAGTGTATTGAAAAGCTGAAAAGCTGATGGCCCCAAGCCAAAAGCAGCCCTGCTCCTCAGTATTTCTGAGGAATATTTCATATTCCTACTCCAGACAATACCAGTATAGCACAGTCACTCAATCCAGTCTCCAGCTGGTAGCGTCTCTGCTGGCCACTCTGAAAACCCTGGCTCTGTGGAGCCGTCCCTGGTTGCCAGATCCACCCATCCCTGGCTGCCAGATATGGTGTGTCTTGGAAAACCCATTCCTTTCTGAGGCTGTCAGCACAGATCCAGGGGCTGCCCAAGCCCAGGGGGCTCACAGTGCACCTCCTGTGCACCTCGGGAAGCCACAGAGTGAAATGGCTTGGCTGTAAGAAGAGGCAAAACTGCAGTGAGACCTTAACTTGGTGACAAAAGCCACCAGATTCTGGCTCTCTGACCTGCTCTCTCCTCTGTGAGCAGAAGGCAACAGGCACCCGAGTGAAGCAAAGTGAACAAATGAAGCCATAGCTGGGGCTTTTAAATCTCTTTTTACCTTCCTACAAGGCAAACAGTCTAGGGTTGAGTGATCTGATCCAAGACAGCTTGTCCATCGTGAACAGGGAGCTAATTACTGAAGTTCCGTTACACAGGACAAGCCTTTTTTAAAGGATAGCAGAGCAGGACAGTCATGCCTTGAAACTTCAGAGAGCTGGGAAATTTATGATCCCCTTGCCAGATCCCTAACTATTCCTGTCATGATTGAAGCTAATAATGACAAAAAGTTTTCTGTCCCTTGCCCCAGAGTTCTGCAGAGCTACCAAGTTCTATGGAGCATGGCTGGCTTGTAGCTCCCGTGGCTGAACTTGGAGCATCGGGTCAAGGAGTTTCAAGCTTTGCCTTAGCCCATCCTTCTGCCTCTAAATTGGAAGGAAAAACAAACTCCAGGGGTGACCGATTCCCTGCAGAGTACCAAGGAAAATAAACGTTCAGGGCAACAACCCAGCAGGGCTTGGATTTATTGGCTTTGCTGCTTAAATTCTGTTATAAATATCTTCAAGGGCTGAGAACAGAGTGAGAACTGGATCACCCAGCTGGAAGTCAACACACTCTTCCATTTGATCCTAAATAACATCCTCACACCCAAGGCCCTCTCCACTGCAAATTCATAATTCCTGAGTGTTCATGAGAATGATGTTCCTAAGAAATTAGTCTCCATGTGCGAGACAAGCCAGGATTCAGAGGAGCTGGAGAGGCAGATGAGTCTCTCGGAACATGTTCCTAAAATGCCAGCTGACAGACCACACCAGGGCTGTGGTTTCTGTCAGGTGTCTGTGTGCAAGGGTCCTGCCTTAGAGCACCCACTTTCTTACTGGGGAAACTAACTTGTGGACAAGTGAGGAAAAAAGCCTTGGAGGTCACCCTAATGTCCCACTGAAACAAAAGGCTGTTCCAAGGCAGGTATTTTAGGTCAGGACAGCTCAGTGTGAATTGTTCAGGGTAGAGCGGAAAATAATCAAACCTTAAAAAGTGTGACACCAGTCAAGAGCTGTGAGCACCAGAACTGCTGGAAGATGCTGAGGTGCTGCTTGAGCAGGAAATCTGCATTTAGCAAAGAGTTTAGGAACAGCCCAGAGCAGCTGCAATGCAGAGACCAGGCAGGTTTGCACTCACCCCCTGCTACAACATCAGCTGCGAGAGGCGGTGCTGCGTTTAATCAGTCAACCCCCCTGTAACGATACAAGTGAGTCTTACACAAGATCCCAGAGTATGAGGAGGAGTGGAAACAAGGAGCTTCAACACCACAGGCTGTGTCCCAAGCGCGCCGGGTGGTGTCAGGGTGACCGGCGCTGCCGTTACACACAGCAGGTGTCAGCACCTGACGGGCCAAGTGCAAAGCGTTCCTTACCTTCCCCCAGCGTGCTCACCACCGTGACTTCGGAGGCTTTGCTGGCACCCCGAGAGGTGTAAGCCTTTATGTAAAAGCTGTAGCTGGTTGAGGGCTCCAGATCAGTCACCAGCTGCTGGAAGGTGCTCTTGCTAACAGCCTCCTGATATTCCATCTCAACAGGATCTGAAACACAAAGGAAGATATAATGGAACAGTGTTAGGCTTTGCAAGAGGTAAAGAGATGTTGCAAGCAGTAATTTTGGTCCCTGGGGTGGATGTGCACACACACTTTTCTGCTTACATTTCAAGGCCAGGTTAGACGGGGCTTGGATCAACATCATCTAGTGTAATGTGTTCCTGCCCATGGCAGGGGGTGGCACAGGATGACCTTTAAGGTCTCTTCCAACCCAAACCATTCTGTGATTCTCTGACTTCTGTGTGATTTGTCAGAGACATACACAAGCAGCAGGATTTGACTACACGGCTTCCCCCTCCCCAGTGGTATTTACAGCATTACACCTCTGTCCTCAGAGCCTGGGAGGTGATGGAGAGCAGGGGTGGCAGTGCAGTCCACGGCAGCACAGACCTGGTTTTACCCAGGGAAGGCTGAGGGTGCTGTGGGCAGTGGGTGTACCTGCAGCTTTCCGAATGTGCAGCACGTAGCCAATGATCTCCTTGGTGTTCTGCAGGGGCTTCTCCCAGGACACCTGGATGGTGGTTGCAGAGACGGTCTCGGCCCGCACGGCCTGCGGCGGGCTGGGCAGCCCATCAGCCCACAGGACGGTGAGGCGGGCGCTGGCCTGCGTGGAGCCCGCGCTGTTCTCAGCCAGGCACTGGTAGATGGCCTCGTCCGTCTGGTTGATCCCATAGATGGAGAGAGTGCTGTGTGGGGACACGAGAGGGACAAGCATCTCACTGAGTGCTCTGCCGTGGATATCCCTCCAGCCATGCCATGGCCACCATGGCAGGGCATCTCCCAGCCTGTGTTTCCACAGAAAGCTTCCAGGAAGCTGTGGGCTGGGACTTTGGGAAAGGAAAAGCCCAGGAAGTGGATGTGTCATTCCCTGGAATCCATGACTGGGCAGATTATCTCTGTCTCAACCTGCAGATACTGTGGTCCAGGTACAGCCAGATATGGACACAGGGTAGGATGGGGAACAGCAGGACCTGAAACCTAGGATTCAGGATGATCCCAACCACAGAAACAGCTCTCTGGCAAGTGACCCTGAGATCAGCCCAGTTGGTTACAGCCTGGGGTTAATAATGCCAAGGTTGTAGGTTCAGTCCCTGTATGGGCCATTCACTTCAGAGCTGGACTTAAAGATCCTTGTGGGTCCCTTCCAGCTCAGAGTATTCTGTGATGCTGTGAAGTGCATCCACACACCCAAACCAGCTTTAACTGGCTTAGTTCCAGTATAAACCAGTGAGACCCATCCAGGCACATGGTTCCTAAGCCAAGTCTAATCAAATGCAGCCAGAAAGCCCTCTGGTGATGCTCTAATTGCATTATAGCACATTAGAGCTGTCTTAGGGTAACACTGGGATTAGCTGACTTACCCAGCAGGGTTACAGCCTCAGCTCCAGCTTCAGCCCGTCCAGAAACACCATCACCATGAGCCAAAAACCAAAGCTTACTAGCAAGCCTCAGGTTTTGTCTGCAAAACCTCTAAGAGTGGTGCATTAAAGCTTGCTCCCTCCCAGGGGAACAACCAGAACAGTTCTGCCAGCCTGCACTTGGGGGCCTCCACATCAGGCTTAGATGCTGCTTTCACCATCCAAGATACCGACAAGCACTTTTCCAACCTTAATGATTCTATGATTCTAAGATCTATCACCTATCTATCAGACACAAGGCTAAAGAAATAAATACATACCTACTGTCTGTCCCCTCCAAGACATGGGGTGGGGACTGTCACCACATTTGTCCAGCTCCAAGCTGGAATTGGACAGGCAGCCACAGGCAGCCTTTGATGCTGGAGATGTTTTCACCCAATCCCAAGGCAGCAGCTCAGGTTATGATAAAATAAGCTTACAATGCCCTTAGTCACCTATATGTGCCCCACTTTGGACTAATCTCTGTTTGTGCATCCATATTTCCAGTCCTGTCCAATTCCTTTGCACTGTGGTTTGCTTCTGGCTCCACGTGAATATCTGGGAGACCAAGATGCCACGATGCCAGCACCATCTTGTTGGCTTAGGCTAAAGCTCACAGGAGCTTTTTGCTATTTTTCTGTAAGAAATGACCCAAACCTAACCAACTCCACACCCACTGCTTGCTTCTAGGGAGAAATAAATTACTTTCTCCTGCAGTGAATCCCAGGTGGACCTGGGACTTGACTGCACAGAAGAAAATCCCAAGCATTCCTACTGATGTGAGGGGCACTTCGTGGCTTTTTGGGAATCATAATCAAAGCTGTCTTTTATGTAAATGAAAAATTGAACATTGGAAGTGGAAATGATAAATAACCTGCCTGCCAGTATGTCAGAACAAATGCTTCTTCTAATTGCAGCAAAATATTGGTCTTCCTATATTAAAAGTTATTATTGCTGTTGATTTAACATTCCTATTTCTGCCTTGCAAATTATTAGGGGCCATGGTGAGTGAGCAAATGTTTAACAGTCATCTATTTATGTCCTGTGCCTTTGTTTCCTTGGAAACATTGTAAATGGAATATCAAATGTGATGGTTTCAGCTGATACGGTGATTTTCGAGAATCAGCCCTAAGCTCCTCTCGTAGCCACGGGCTCGACGTATCTGATTAAATGGAAGGAGAAAGGCTGAGCTGGGAAGGGAGGAAGGACCCGACGTGTGGCTCAGCTGTGTCAACAGGGGCGGCCTCCTGCGAGGACAGATGGCAGAAGGCAGGATTACGCCATCGAGAGCTGCACTCCCAGCCCTGCACAAAGCAGATGTGTGCAAGGAGCAGCAGCACTTCCTTGTGCCCCTCGGTGCAGGGATTATTTCCATGTGGCTGCTGCGCATCTGGGCACCCAGGAGTGGCCAGGCCGGGCTGGCACCCGAGTCAAGAGCTGCCTTCAGCTTCCCAAGCACAAAGCAGCTCTGGAACAAGAAGTATTTAGGTTCCTCTACTTCCGAGTGTAGTTATTTGCTGTACATGGGGAGAGGAGAAGATGCAGAGGAGGGAAGAGGGAACCTGGCTGGAAAGCAGTGCAGGGAGCCTGATGGCAATGCTGTGATTCTGGGACCAAAGACCTCTCTCCTGAGGGGACTGAGGGGTGAGCAAAGTTCTTCACATGCAACACAGATGATGTGCAGGATGCCAGTGGTCCTAGAAGGATGGCACTCGGCCACTGGAACCTGGCATTGAGCAGAGACTGTCATGCACAGTCAGGTCAGAAGAAATAAATAAAACATTTTGTGCAAAGTTAACATGGCAGGTAGCTGGAAATTTGCTTTGGGCTTCAAAAAGTCCATTTTCATTGAGATTTACAGGGCTGTGTTTGGATGAGCCGTGCAATGAGAGCCTCAGCCGTCCATTACCCAGCGCCCACATTACCTGGAATGACACGCAGGCAACGGGGCAGCAGCACAGCCGGATTTTTGGCTGTGTGAGTGTGGAGAAGCTGGGGAGCAGAATGCCCAGCAGCTAAACGCCAGCTTCTTCTCTGTGGGTCCCTCTGACACCCATGGGCAGGCCTCCAACGGTGTGACCTCAGAAACTGGCAGCTGCCATGAGGAGGGCAGGAGCTGGCAGTGAGTTACATGAGCTCCAGCACCATCCCAGCTGATATCTGTGCATCCATTTCCATCTCAGCTACAGACTAACTCTTCCTGCCTCCACCCACCATATCACTTCCCAGGATGTGGAGGATGAGTTGCAGCAGGACCAGTGTTCAGTCCCAGGTTTTGCTACTTTTTGTCTTTTTCCTTTTGTTAAGGAAGCTCAAACAAAAGCAAAATCGGTAGTTGCCGTGTGAGGAGGTGCAGAGCGTCTCTGTGCATCAACCATCTGAAATATGCAGTGTCCTTTTCTTTCTTCCCGTCAACAGGAAAAAAGATCTGTCACTTTGGGACATCTGCTGCGGGAAAACTTTCCCGCGAGTGCCAGACTGGCAGTGCTGTGAGCACGTCAGCCGAGGCGAGATGCCAGAAGGCTTTCTGCTGGTCACCAGAGCCGCTCAGCGAGCCGAGGGCTCCATCACATCCCCGCACAATGCCCTGACAGGCATTGATGGAAGTGGGGAGAGGAGCCGCCACAGATTCACACCCGGCTGAGCTGAAACGAGAGGCCTCTGCTGCTTGGAAGCCACGGTATTCCCAAGCTGTCTTCCCAGCTCACAGGCAGTCAGGATGACTGATCTGGCTCGGGTCAGGGGTCCAGGCCGGTGACCGGAGATCGGCTTTCCAAAGGCCCCTCTGAAAAAGTCTGCGAACTGAAGGAGCCTCTTCATCGATTCAGCAGCACAAAGAAGAGGGGCCCATCTGGAAGGGCATCAGCCTGCGCGCACAGGCGCACAAAGGAGGGAGTGTGATGAAATTAATGCAGAGAGCAGGTTGTGGCCAGCAGGGACAGTGGTTTAAGTAGCAGCAGCTACAGAAAGCCCCCAGTGCCACATTCAAATGCCCATCCCTGCTCTGCCTCTGTTTGCTCTGGTTTGTGTTGTACCACTGCACTGGATGATCCATTCCTGGGCTGCCAGATGGTGCCATGCTGGAAAGGAGCCTTTGCCTTCTCCAGGAGGAGAATAAGGTGCCAGTCTTGAAGAGTGACATTCAGCAGCCCAGAGGGCTGCGTATCATCCCTAATCCTTTAGAAGCATGTTCTTACACATCCAGAAACTATGGGCTCAGTCCTGTCTTGAAGACTCCTGTGTAAGGACCATTCTCTGCCATGGATTTTGCTGTGTACAACAGCTGGAACAAAAACCCCTGATGCACTTGAAGAGCTGCTCAGTAAAGCAGCTCCAGTACTGCTGTGGATCCTTTGTGTGGGATAGACATGTGATCCCAGCACGGGAAGGCAGGATCACACTGATGCCCCAGTGCTTAGGGGGCCTTGGGGGCTCGTGCAGAGATCCTCCTTGCAAAGGCCATTTCCACATGTCTTCCAAAGTCAAACCCATAAATTATTCTTAAATCAGGAGCAGCTGGTTCACATCCCGGTCTGCCACATACTTATTTGTCATGGGAACTGTAATATGATTTGCTTTATGGTACCCTTCCCACAGTCACAACACCCTTCAAACTCTCAGCATAAGGAACCTGCAGGGTTGTCTGTCCTCCCTTAAGGGGTTCAAATCCCTACAAATCCAAGAGTTTGTGGGGTGTTTGCACCACAAAGGGATATACAAACCCATGTGCATCTCTCTGGTCCAGCCAATGTGGGGTTTACAGAAGAAAAGCCCCCTTGTGAAGGACAGGTTCTGGTTTCCCTGGTTTTGGTACCAAAAGGGCTCTCTGGTCCCAAGTGCTTGGATGTTTGTGCTTGAGGGCCCCTCTCCGTATCTGTGCTGGGATTAACCAGCATGACAAGTTCAAGAAGAGAAAAGTTGTCCTTAAGTTTATTTATGAGGGAATATTTTCCCTGATGTACCTTGAACATTCATGGCCCTTGAAGGGAGACATTCCCAGAGTACTAAACTAAGTGCAAACCAGTGAGGAGGAATTTAAAAAGGAGACAGTTCACCAGCAAAGGTCACCAAGCAGAGCAAACGCCACCTGAGCCTGGATTCTAACAATGCCTTTTTCTGGTGAAACAAATGAAGACCCCTAATTACCATTTTGTAAATAAAATCTTCTTGGAAAATCAATATTTAGAGCCTGCCTTCTCTGAAGACATTGGCCTTTGTTCATTGCTGTTATGGCAATATAAACCCCATCGTGTGATATACTTCTGGGCTGAAAATTACCCCCTAAACCTTATTGGAGCCAAGGAAGAAAAGCAATAAACCTTTCAGAGTTTCAGGGACTATTTCAAGCGTCATTGTAAATTTTGAACTAATAGCATAAAAGCATGATTTTTGTACAAGCCCATGGTTAACTTGGCTAGTAATCACCCCTTCCTCCTGCAGCAAGACTCCTGCTTTTGGGATGGGCTGGTGATGACAGGTGGGAATTTTCTTAGAAATGTCCCTTATGCCTCTCAGGCATTTGCATCATGATTGACCCAAACCACTCCAGGAGCAACACAGGCATCTCAGATCATCAGGGAGGGACAGACCCTGTTGCTCTGGATACAGGGATGGCTCTAGCAAAGTCCAAAAGGCTCCAGCAGCTTGTGCAGCATTTCCCCACAGCTACCAGCTCCATCGCCAGCCCAGGAGCTGCATGGCAAGGCACCCCCACCTTCAGCTCCTTCAGTCATTTTTATTCACAGTTTTTAATGGAAAACCCCACAATTCCCTATGCCTGAGCCTTCATGCATTTTTCATTAACAATTATCCGCTATCCCAGAACTGCTTTTGATTTTTTGCTAATCATCGATTGGCTATTTTGTTCCCACACAGCTGGCATTTTCAAAACATAACAACCACCTCTGGAGAGGGCACAGCAGAAGGCTGATCTTTAATGCTAATGTGCCCAGAAACCGTCAACACATCAGGTGATGGGAATTCACATCTGAGCGACCACAAGGGATGAGGTATTTATGGGACGCAGCCTGTGTGGCTGATTTGACTGTGCTGAAAGGCTGGAAGTTGCTTAGCAAATGAGTGCCTCGTGTTGTATCAGCAGCAACATCCACTTGCAGTGAATCCAGGCCTGAAGCTGCTGCACCATCCCAGCAGTGATGGGCTTCTGGAGTCCCCTCACATTGTGGGTTTGCTGTGGTTGGGTTTGGAGTTACTGCACAGTAGATGGTGTGAGGTGAGGGATATGCCAAAGGGCCCTCCACAACTTTGGGACCCAAGAGTCCGAGGGATCCACTGGCTGTGGGTTTGTGCAGACATGCTGCTGCACACAGGAATGAGGCCTCGAGCTTGCAGGAGCAGAGCAGCATCTTGAATGCACCATCTTTTGCAGGTCTGGACCTCACTTCTGGCTGTGTTAATTTACAAAAATGAAGTTGCTCCTAATGACATTTTGCAATCAATTAGCACATGATATGTTTTGGGAGGATTCACTCTTTTTTTCCCCTAAAAATCCCTTTGAGGGCATTCAGACCTCTATTGCAATATTAAGCAGAGTTTTAATCCAAATGAGTTTTCTAGGAAACCATGTAATCTAATTAAAAAGCTCATAGTGCAGTTTAGTAGCTTCATTACTAGTAGATTTGAGATACATCCTTACACAGACAAATACTTTCCAAGAGCAATGGACTGATAAATCCAAGGCATAACCACAAACTGATTCTGCCTGGAACGAAATGGGTTACAGCACTCTGTCGTGCCCATGAAAGTGAAACAAAGGACAACTTGGAAAAGCTCAAAAACCCCCATCTGCTGATGTGTCTCCTCCAACTCACAGAGCTCCCAGTCCTGCTGCCCCAGCAAGGGCACTTTCCACACTGACAGCTTTGGACACACCAGGCATGGCCACTGGCCTGGGGTTGGGGGTCAGAGCAGACCAAGACTAGTGCGAAAGAAGACAAAAGTTCAACACTGTCGAGTTCAACGGCCTTAGGGCTCAGATTTACAATCGTGTTACTACAGCTCGAGAAGATGCCACGTGTCAGCTGAGCCCCAGGAATGGGCTGAGCTCCCTCAGCCTGTGCCAGATGCTGTAATCTGATCATCTAGCTCACCATGGAAAAGACTGATGCTAAATTGCATTAAATGATTCCCATAAGGAAACGGTTACAGCGACATTCACCAAGTCGCAGTTCACGTGCTTGTACAGAGCAGCTCCAGGCACAGGGACCTGGCCAGGAGACAGGACCATGACCCAAGACCCGATTTCCACCTTCCCCAAACAGTGAAGAGGAATGATTTCATCTGGGTGAGATGCAGAGCTGGATTCAGGGTCAGTTTTGTCACAGATTTAGTGACCACTTGGAAATTCTTTGGTCACTTCTGACTTTGCTTCCTCAACAATAAAAGGGGGTGCACTAATTTCCCTCCTCCCAGCTCTGCTCACACCTTATCTCTTCTGCAATGCACGTCCTTCCATCCTTCACACAGCAAAGCTTTAAAAACCCCTCAAATCTGAAAACAGAAAGCTGTATTGTATAGAAACTTAGAAAAACAAACTCACTCTTCTTCCCGGAAGAGCAAGTCATGGTGCCTGCAAAGCACTTCCCAACTGTCTAAACTGACCTCCAGCGAGGCTGGGGAGTTGCTTTCATGAGACACATTTGTTAATATAGGAAGCAGCTATATGACACCACAAGAGCACAAACCTCTACCAATAATTCAGGTTTACAATGCAGGGGCTATTATTTCGCAGTATATTGTTCCATGCTATTTCCATAGAAACTACATTGTTGACTTGTAATTTTCCCGCTAAGTGCATCCCACTGTATCATTTCCTCAGTACAAACATCCCCATCCCCTCACAGGAAAATGCAGTTATTTAGTACTCAGAGAAAACGCTCTTCCCTGCTGAGATGAAAGGCTGAAGTTTAGTGAAAGTCAGGTTCCATGCAAATATTATTTCTAATGTATTTGCATTTGCACACCCAAGCAGGTCAATGGTCAGGGGTTAGACACAGTTTCTCCACTGTGGAATGAATGTGGTTCCTATCAGCTCAAGGGACAACATTTAGTCCTTCCAGAAATACCCAGAAGATGATCAGGACAAAAGAGTAACTTTTACAGGGTTTCTGGATCAACAGTCAAAGTCTGATGCTGATGTCCTGGCACAAAAGCCCACAGAGCACTGCAGTGTAAGCCTATGAGTTGCAGGGAGCAGGACAGGAGCAGCGCTTTAGTATATCAAAGCCCAAGTTGAATTCATAGATCTGCTTCTGAGCATTTCCACCCTCAGATCAGCTCTTTGCTAGGCAGAAAGCAACTCAACATCTCTCCAACTCCCCTTTCCACTGCAGGGCCAGCAGGACTTACCTGTTGTTATTCTTCAGCTTGATGTGGTCGCTGGTCTCCAGGATCTGCCCATTCCTCAGCCAAGTGATCTGGGGAGGGGGTTCCCCTTGGGCCACACACGTGAAGATGGCAGTAGTGCCCACTGGCCTGGAAATGGACTGGGGATGCTGCACAAACTCTGCAGGGGCTGTGAGGAGGAGGGAGAAGGAGGGTGAGAGAAGTCATGATGATCCTCTTTATCCTGCTACAAAGAACAACCTTGCAAGACTGGGAACATGGGATACTTGGCCAACCCACAGCATAAGTAGCACATAACTGGTTTGGATGGTGTGCCCAAAGGACCTGCATGGCATCAGCAAACTGCTTGAAATGGAAAGGAATGTATGGATGTGGTACAGCAATCTGGCAGGGAGTTCTCTCCCCAGTAAATATCAGATTTTCTGCAAATTCTTCTGGCACCAAGAGATTGGGGAACCTTTTTTACCCCAGACCTGCAGCCTGGGACCCCTGGGATTCTGCCAAGCCTGGCAGGAGGCTCCACCATGCCTGTAACTGCTGCTCACCTTGTCACTAAATATTTTCACCTTTGACAATAACATTTTTAAACAGAAAGTGATTTCCCCTTCCAGCAGCTCAAATTAGATTTAAAATCATTTATCAGAATAAACCAGCGTATCAGCCTACAGAAAGCAGGGCCTGACAGACCCTGCCAACTAGGTGAGATTATTCAAGCAGTTCTGCTTCAAAGGGCAAAGTGATAAATATACTCCATGTTGCTGCTGAAACCTAAAATCAGGTGGAACCAGCAGCAGCGACAATGAATATAAACAGATAAGAGGCACAGGCCCATAATAAATTCACTGACTAACATCACATAACGGATGGCTGGTGTTAAATTTTTTTGACAAAAGCAAGATTATCCAGGGAGACACGCTCAGTGCCACTCACCAGCATCTTCCAGGCATGGGATTGGTGGGCTCTGCCACCAGAGAGATGTAGGGATGGGAGGGGGGAGCAAACTGGCCCAGCAAATGTGCTGAGGGGTGGCCAAGCTGCAGGTGGGATGTGAGAGCTGAGCCTTGTGGGTGATGGCCAAAACACCCCTCAGGGTTTGCCAGAGCAGTTCAGGGGGATAAAGCTCTTCCCCAGCTTTGTGCAGGCAAGGGAAGAGCATTGCTGCTGCTGCAACATGGCCAAACTGCAGCAAAGGTGCTTGTGTGTGTGAGTGAAGTCATGCATGCTGTAAGTCCTGCAAGCAGGAAGACACAGCAATCCATCACAGAGCCATCCCCCTCAGAGGAGCCCCCGCCTTTATTTTCAATAATCAGAGGGAAGTGGAGCATGGCAGGTCTCCTCACGTCAGCAGTACAGGGTGTCTGCCAGCAGTTTATAGTCAGGCCACTGCCGCTGGCACTCAGGTCTGCTAATGAACCTGATCCCAGCAAACCAGTGGACATGCACGTCCAGAACCTCCCGCTAAACTTCCCCGGGTGCCAATCAATCTCTGGTCCTTATACTCCCCTCCTGTTTTTCCTCCTCTAGATGTACAGACTGAAATAAAATTCAGGATGGGTTCAATAAAAGTTGGAAGCAAGGATAAACAGGGGGAAAACCCCTCTTCCCTGCAGTGAATGGTTCCTTTGTGGTGTACAGTGAGAGCATTAGAGACTTGATTTTCCTCAGCCTCCCGCCCCCTGCTTTGTGCTGGCGCAGTTTTGCAGGAGCAATTATTTTGCAAGTGGCTGTGCACCTCCCTGCTTTCATCTAGGCTCACAAGCTGCACCCGCAGCCCTTGCAGGTGCAAACCCACGATGCCAAGGAAGGGCACAGCCACCTTCCAGCTCCTCGCCGCAGCTTCATTAAAGATCCCGCTTGGCTCTTTGCCTCCACCTCCCCCTCGCTTCATCAAATCTCAAACTCGCTGTTTGTTCCAGCAGAAACAAAGTTGAAATATGGAAAGAAGCATCCGGCATAACCCAGCTCTCCTTATCCTCCCTTATTAGCCCCGTGTCAAGAGGGAGTAATTGGAGCGGAGTCGTGTGTGACTCGGGGTAAGGAAGGCGCAGCTGCGGCCGCTGGCCTGGTGCCAGCGGTGCCGCTCAGTGCCACAGCCCCCCGGGTTCCTCGGGTCCCTGCTCCCCTCAGCCACCCCTCCTCTTTGCTGCTCCGCTAAACACAACCAGGTCAAAACCCTGGCCCCTGTTAAACTTGTTTAAACTCTCTGGGGAGCAGGCAGCCACTCCTTGGAACAGCTCCCACCTCGGCTGTGCGGAGCTGTCACTGCTCTGTGGCTTCCCTCACTGCAAGGCACAGGTGCCCTTCTGCTGTTCCTGCTCCTCCGGGCTTTCTCCAGGCATTGCCCTGTCCCATTCCTGTCTCACCCTACTCCTTTTGGGGCAGAAGGAACAGTGGAGTGGAGCTGCAGCAGCAAAACAGCCCAGGTTGAAGCAGAAACCCATGAAGTCAGAAGGATATGTGCTGGAAACCCGTGGCGTTAAAAAGGCACAGTCTGGGTGCCACCAGGGTCCTAACATGAGCATTGCTGAAGGAGATGCTACCCTGGACCCAGTGTCCATACCACTGTCCACAGGCAGAATGCCCTCAGGAAGCTGCTGGTGCATGTCTTGGGGCAAATGGCTCCTTTCCTGGACAGAAGAACATCTGCTCTCCTCTCCCAGGTCCTTTCCCTACCCTTCCAAACAATTTCAGCAGGAACCAAGAATTTGCCATCTCTGTCCCTGGATTAGTGGGAAAGGAGCAGCAGCCCAGCCCTGCCTGCTGCCAGCCCTGCCTTGAGCCAAGCCCTGCCTGCTGCCAGCCCCCCACCCCCTCGTCATACATAATTAATAGAGCATCTTGTCAGGGCTCATCCCACCCTGCACGGACATGAAGTGGCCCAACACCTGTCCCCCTGCCAAAAGGCTATTGCAGGCAGCCAGAGGAAATGCTCCTCAGCCCTCCATTACGATCTTAACAAAGGTACTAATGAAGATCTCTGCTAAGAGCAGAGGATTCAAACCTGGCAAGGAGGAGTGGGCAGGATCCAGCCCTGGTTTGTGAAGTATGAAGAAACCAGAGTGTTGATTACTCACAACATAATGAGAGGGAGGGGATCATGCAGTTGTAATGAATATTTAAAGGCGTGACATTGGTATCCAAAAGCAATACCACTCCCAGAATCATTAACAAAGTGATTCTGTAGCTTTTACTGTGCTCAGCAAACTGTGATAGCAAAGAAGATGCACTGTCACAGCGGGTTGTAACAGGAGACCCACATGGGCTCCATCTCTCTGGGGACATGTCATGTCAGCAGGGACCAGCCACCAGTGTGTCCTCCAAGACACCAGGGAGCTTCACTGTCCTTGTCATGAGGTTGTGGTGTGGTGCTTATTGCAGGACCTGGTGGCTCAGAGAAGGTCCCAAGGATCAGGGAGCACAGACAGGTGCCTGAGAAGAGCCTGAGGGTTGGGGAGCACTCAGAGCCGATGCCCCAGCACCAAACAAATCCACGCCTCTTGCATCTCTGTATGAAATGTCAGTAATTCTCAAGCAGCCTGTGGCAGGGTGAGGGAGGGAGGCTGGGGTGAGGAGAAGGAAGAATAACATGGAAACAATGAAACCTCATAAATTAGGCTACTGGCACCTGCAACAAGGGTATAAAGGAGAAGACAGGTCGACAGGGAAGTCAGTCAAGCACAACGTGTGGTGGCAGGAGATTTAAGACAACTGCTGCTCATTTGGCTTCTCTCTGGTGACTTCAGAGGATGCCCAGATGCTTATGTGAGTGATGTAAGTAGCAGTGATGGGAATGCAAGGGCCAAAGATGGAATCAGTGCCCATGTTGCTTGGAAAATAGACAGAGATCACTCGAGGAGCCTGTCATGGAGGCTGTTCTTCAGCCCTCATGAAATTCTTGTCCCAGCAAGGTTCAGGCTGGAGCTCCATAGCTGTGGGATATGTTCCCATGTTACCTACTGGAGTTGTCCTGGCAAAAAGCTCCAGAGGGCTCAAAACCCCAGCTCAGTCCAGCATCCTGATGGACAGGATTTGAGTGCCCACCTGTTCCTGCATAGCGGCTCTTCTTGAGAAGGAAAACATGGGCAGGAAGGGAACTGCTCCATGGGGGACACTGACTTGTGCAGCATGTACTGAAACTGGTTTGCATAAATCTAGGGCTAAACTCAGAGGACAAACTAAGTACCACAGAGCCATGCCTAAGCTACAGCAACTGCAATACATCTGCTGCTGAATTCCACCCCAACAGCCAAGGCTTGTGATGCCAGTGAGCAAGAATGAGGGAAGAAACCTCAGGAAGCGCAGCGGTGGCCGGATCTGCTGGACCAAGGAGCGTTGCCCGGTCCTGCCAGCAGAAAGCAAGGCAAACAAGGCAGTCATTGTCAGCAGAGCCTTCAAACTCATGTCCTTAAGATGGGCCCTCATTTATGAGATGGGATCTCATTTTTCTGCATAGCTTTCAGGAGGAAATGAACCGTGGAGTGGAGAACACTGGTGACCATCTGGCCATTCACAGCCCATCAGTTTGTTATGACACCAAACACATAATAAAGCACAAAAGATTGCACAGGAGGTAGAGGGAAAGCGCTTTGATATATTTTTTTCCCTTTCCACCGAAGCCTGCTCTTCCCTCGCCCCACTTGCACACACACCCTCTGCTTCAGCCAGCGTCGCATTCGGCCCTTCCACAACTCCCCCCGTGAGACTTTCACTGGCAGCCCAGCACAAAGCAATATTCAAATGGCTGCACTGGGATCTGAAGGGAAAATGGAAACTTTCTTGTGTGAGAACCTTACAAAAGAGATCAAAGGAGTCTAAATGGCCAGGGGAGGGCAGAGAGGGAGGGAGCGGGGGATTGACGCCTTCTCCTCTGGAGGGAGGAGGAATTCCCAGGAAGATAATAAGATGGCGTTAGATGATCTGAAGGAAAGCCTGCACTGGGAAAGGACATTAGTGCTGGAGGAAGAGCAGAGCCCTGCGCTGGGACACCTCTGCCCACGCAGCTGCTGTGATGGGACAAGGACCACCGCTGGCAGCAGGAGGGAGGACCGGTCTCAGTGGCAGCCTCCCGCTAACTCCTTGCCTTACAACAGGAAACATTGCCCTTTCTCCCCCAGTTTCCCATCTATAAAATGTGCCTCCTTCAAAAGACACGGGGCAAGTTAATTTGTGCCTCCAGGCACATCAAGGGCCCAGGAATAAAGGCAGCAAGTACCTGGTCCGGCGTGCTTTGAGCATGTTGTATTGTACCAGCCCTATGCTAACTTCCTCTCCTACCAGGCTTTTGATAGCCCGCTCTCTGCTTTTCTTCTCTTTACGGATGTAATTTGCATTGCTGACATCTTGACATAGATAAAACCCACAGCCTCCCATGTCAGTCATTATCGCTGTTTTCTTCCCAGACAAACCTGAACAGCAATAATTTGTACCTCTCAGCTGGAAAATTCGGGCAAAATGAGATGCAGAGGAAGGAAAAGCTGCTTCCAGAGGGAGGGTGAGCAAACCTGGGATGAGCTCAGCTGCCTCGCCAAGGTCTACCATTACCCTCCCTGGGCAACAGTGGTCCCCCAAAAAAACATGAAGCATTTTAAGGATGGGTAGCACAAGCTGGGGTCCTGGACACTGCAGCTCATGTCTAAGGGCTACATCAAGGACATACTGGCCACACTTCTCCACACCACTGCCAACTTCTCTGCTGATGCTGAACACAAGAGCATCCCCCTTCCCCAGCAAGGCTGAGCTCCAACAGCCTGTGATCAGTGTTTTAGGGGCACATTGTCATCTTGGCTCTCTGGGCAAAAAGCAGTGTAAGCCTATGAGTAGCTGAACTTCAGTACCAGACCAGCTGGTCAGAAAGTGATGCTCAACTCTCCAAAAAGACTAAAACCTGCCAATCTGTAGCAAGGAGAAGTTGTGCTACCTTTCACACTCTCATCCAGTTGCTGGCAGGAGCAGTCCACAGTATTCAATAGCTGTTTTTTAACAACTTCATAGATTTTCCAAGTAATTTCTTTTGGCTCTGCCTCCTTTCCTTCTGGACTTCAGCTTTTGGGCTCAGGAAGCCCCTGCTAAATGGACCATGTGCAGAGCTGTCCTACAGCAGCTCCAAAGGGTTTCTATCAGTGCAGCAAAATCACTCTTAATGCCTGGGCTGGTGTTTCTTATTGAGGAGACTTGCAGTTGGGCCAGCTGGGAGGCTCCCTCATTGAACTGCTCACCCAGAAATCCAAGAGCAAACCAAACAGTAGGTTTTCACCTCATGTCTGCTCAGCACCTGGGGCTCAGGAAGCAGGAGCAGCCCTGGTCAAGCACCCTTTCTGCACTGCTCCTCCACACTGCCCAGATCACCACCAGCTCCCAGGATCTGTCAGGTGAGCAGCAAGGCTGGAGCAGGGCACTTTCCCCATCACCAGCATGAAAGGTTCAATTAGTGCACTCCGGCAGGAGGTGTGTAATTTTAGATTCAGGATATCATCAGTCAATAGTTAATGAGTGAACTGATGAGAGCTCGAGATGCTTTAAGTGGACTAGCCTGAAGAGGAGGTGAGTGCCTGTAATCAGGGGCGGATTGCTGCCATTCAGAGCATGCTGCCAGCTGGGTTTGCCTTCTCAAATGCTTGCCTGGCTCCCCTCACCATGAAGACTGCATGTGGAGGGATTTGTGTGGTTTCCTCAGTGCTGATCTCTACTCTGGGCTGAACTGCCCTTTACAAATAGCATTGCGGGACAGCTGCTGCGGGAAGAGGAGCAACCTGCATCCCATGGGAATAGCTCCCAACAGGTGCTTCACTCGGGTCATGGCAATGGGCTCAGACATGGTATCTATTGCTGAAGAAAACACAGACTTTTTGAAATGGTTTTAGACTTACTGGTGCTGTTTCAGTTGGAGAGCAATGTTCCATTGAGTGGTATCCACTGCTGGACAGCACTGCAGGAGTGATATCTGTCATTCAGAGGTGTCCAACATGAGAACAGTGACCATGTCCTTGTATCGCTAAGGCCCATGAGACAAATGTGTCTGGTTAATTCAGCTCAGGCTTTACGCTGAGATGTAAAAGTATAATAACAACAGCTGATGCCTGTTAAGCCAAATAAATGCCTGTGATGGGGAGGGAAACCATTGCAACTCTTACTGCTGAGGCCACAGTTGAACGATACCTGGTTGTGACTCACCTGTGTGGGACACAGACCTGCATATCCCCTTAGGAAACCATGTGTCTGGCACCAGGAGAGAGGTGAAGTCAGGAGGTGTCCAAGCCAGCCCCCAGAGTGCCCAGGGCCGCATGGAGGGTGTGCTCACCTTGCACCACGAGGCTGCCCTGCGCCGTCCTGCGCACCCGCGTGCCGGGTTTGTTGGCGGCGCACACGTAGATGCCAGAGTGCTGCACGGTGAGGTCTGAGATCATGAGGTTTCCTGTCCCCAGCACCTGGATCCCCTCCACGCCAATCGGGCGGCCATCTGAAAGAAGGGGAAAAGGACAGGAGTCACGTGCTGCATCCTTGTGTGAGGTTCTCCAGGGCACAGCCCCCAGGGAGGTCTGCTAACCCCTGACGGGTTTTTGTGGCTTTGAAAAATACACGAGGACTGGATTTTTGATTCCTTCACCCTGGAACACACAACAGCTCAGGGCCAAGGAGCCAGACCCTGAGCTGGTGGTTACTTCTCCTCAGATGCTTTGGCTAGGAAGGGAAACTGGAAAGGGCTGCCTCCCTCCTGAATGCTGGATCTGGGGCATGTGAAACAGTTTGGTATCAGGGAATTAACTTTTTTTCCATCAAAGCCTGTTTTCTCTGGAAAATTCCCAGCCAGCTCTAATTACAATGTGTTTCATTAGTATCAGGCTATTGCTTTTTATTGTTTCATTGATTTGTGTTTTAAGACACTGTCTGACAAATGCAGCTCTAAATCAGGCCTAGCACATGTCAGGGTGCCTGAGCAGAGGGGCGAGGCAGGGGAGGAATTTTACTGGAGGAGCAGTTTAAAGGAGCACTTTCATCAGATGGGAAGTGGGAATTCAGTCCTTCTCTCAAGTTTGCTCATGGAGGAGTTTAAAGAACCTAGAGAAATGGGAGAAGCAAGAACCAGCCCTGGTGATGTCCCCACCTGACCATCCCAAGAACACTCCATGTGCTCTGCTAGAGCAGAAAAACCTGTGTCCTGTGCTTCAGAGTTGTGCCTAGGAGAAGGAAAAATTCACCTGAAAAATTCCTCCTGGAAGCTCTATTGGAATGTGCCATAATCTTGCCATGAGCTTCATGCTCCAACACAGATAGCATACAGGGCTAGTTAAAAGTCATCCTGCACTCACATGCTTTAGACCTAATATCATGCTTTGCATAATAAAGAATGTTATGAGGATTTGGGCCATCCATAACCAACAGGTTCTGGAATAAATTGGGCAAACATGGATGCAAAGCAGCGCTCAAAGAGAGGGACTAACCAACTATCAAACAAGAAATGCCACTTTGCAACCTGCTGCCCAGCCAGTGCTTGGGTCCTCATGGAAAGGCACATGATGGGATAGAGAGCGAGTGTCCCTGGCACCATCACCCCCACATATGGGGAAAGCTTCCAGCACCTTCTCACAGAAGCCACCCCTGTAGCCTTCACAGTACCAAAATCTTGCCATGCAAACCCAGTACAACCACAGAAGTGAGGGATCCATTTCAGATTAACATCAACATCCCATTAGGAAACACCAGCAAAGCATGGACAGAGAACTACAAGGCACTTCCTAAACCTATCTCATGCCATGCTCTTCAGCTATTGTTTTTCAGGAAATTTTGAAACTTAAATGTTTCCTTGCTTCATTAGGCAGGCAGTGCCAGACCCATTCATTATTTGCATTGCAAAGAAAAATGCTCAGGTCTTTTAGAGAGAGAAAACCAATGTCATTAAATGATTAAATGATCACATAGCTGGCCAAGCCACTGCTGCAGTAAATGGCTCAGTCATTAAAAGGACAGTAAAATGTGACCTGTCTCAGATTTAATGAGCAATAACAGGGAATCATGCCTTCCAAACAGCATTTGAACTGAAGTGTAGAGAGCTCTGAATTAAATTCAAATTGAACTTGATTTCATCTTTTAAATTAGACCTTTTGGAAGCCTGTATTTACAATAGGCGTAAAAATCATATCTCTCTCTTGAGGGAGGGACGACACCAGTGAAAGATGCAAAGTGCCTATACCTGGATCCTTCATCACATCATTGCCTTGAGAAATACCACAGAAATGTGACTTGAATGTCAGTAGTTTTACTGTGTTATTTATAACATGCTCCATTAAAGTAAGCATGCAAAGATCCAGCCTTCAGGAAGTACTCCCCATAGTCCCAATACCAGTGTCTGTATGTCCTCAGTTCTCTCTCCAGCTCCAACTATTCATTAGAGGTGTGGTGGTGTGAAGAAACATCTCCTGTCAACCAAGCAGCCTTCATTTCCCTGAAGAGCAAAGCTCTGCAAGCTTGGAAACCCCAGGGATCTCCCATTTGGTTCAGAGAGTGATCACCTTTAAATGTCAGATCATCCCAGAGACCTCTCGCTCATCTCCTCCCTTCCAAAGAGCAGGGAAAAGGGCTTCTACAGAAATAGCTTTACTTTCCAGGCCTGCTCCATCCTCCTCACTCTACTGTGCCTCACCCAGCCCGAGCCGTCCTGCAGGCAGTCAGAAGGTCTTCAGCTAATATCTAGTCCAACTTAGTAACATTGACAACACATATAAATAATACAGAGTGTTTACTCAAGACATTCCTTGCATCCTGAAAGCTCAGCACTTTGCAGGACTGCTGTGCTGAGGGACTTCTGTCTCACACCTGCTTTGCAAAGATTGTTATTTATTCTAACCCTGCTTCCTTTCCATGGAGACCTGAAGAGTGGCTTGGATCAAGCAGCCCAAACCCTGCAAACCCACCTTTCCTGGCATCACTTGCCATCACCAAGTCATGTCTCCACGGAGGAGACCTGAAAAGCTACAAAAGCTCACACTTGCTCAGTTCCCAAAGCTCTCGGGACCCATGCAGGCTTGAAATCACTGCTCATTTAACATGACCTCCTACTTCTTTTTATGAAGTCAAAAGCAGAAAATCTGAGGGCTCAAATTGTGCCAGTCTGGGTGGAAATGTCTGACAGATTCTCTCTGTCAATCCTCAGTTGAAGAGGACAGAAGGGGGAGGTTCAGCTGTGGTGAAGAGCAGACAGACTAATAAAGGAGACCGTCCTCCAAATGAGAGATGCCCCCAAGAGATGCTCTGGCTACAACCTAGTAGAGACTTCACAGAATCACAAAATTGTTGGGGTTGGAAGGGATCTTAAAGATCATCTCATTCCACCCCCTTGCCATGGGCAGGGACTCCTTCCACCAGCCCAGGTTGCTCCAAGCCCTGTCCCACCTGGCCTTGGACACTTCCAGGGATGGGGCAGCCGCAGGTTCTCTGCCCAACCTGTGCCAGGGCCTGCCCACCCTCACAGGGGAAAATTTCTTCCTAATATCCAATATAAATCTACTCTCTCTCAGCTTAAAGCCATTCCCCCTTGTCCTATCACTGCACACCCCAGCAAAAAGTCCCTCTCCAGCCTTCCTGTAAGCCTCCTTTAGGTAGTTCCAAGTTCCTTGTTGAGATGGAGTTTGGATGAAAGATGCCTGCGGTTTGGGAGCCGCTTTATTTATTTTTCCAAGGTGTATGTGATGCTTTCTGGAGCCCATTCTCTGCCTGCTGACCGAGTGATTGGCACCTCAGTACCAATTACGGGGACCCCTTAAAACGTGCCAGGCGATATGAATATGCAACAACACCAACGCCTTTCTTTTATAAGTAGCAAGTAGAAAGAAAGTAACAACTTTCTAATGTTGATCATTTAGGTCTTTTGTGAATTCTTTGTATTGTGTCATAGTAGCCTTCCACTTTTTAGACACATGGGTCTCCTGCTCCAGCGGACACTGGGCACTGTGGATTAGCATATTTAGAGTACATTGCAACAGTTGACTATTCAGTATGTGAAGTGGTGAAATTTACTCTATTATTTCTAAACACTTACAAGAACGGTGCTCCTGTCAACCAGTTAGCCATCTATTGCAAGCTTCTGTGTCCAATAAGTTACCAATTAATTGGCTCCTAAAATTGTTGTATAGTTTACTTGTTGAATGGCTCCCTCTTTAGTAATTTCCTTCCCATTGTGCGGCCCTTTCTGACAACTTCTGTATAACACTATCAGATAATCACTGTCCTTTCTTTCTCGCCTCACTTTTCTATATCTCTCTAAATAGTTTATTATTCTGCCTTGGTACCTTTTATGGAGGCCAGCTCAGTGGCCTGTCAGTTAAAGGGTAAGGATACATTAAAATCGTCGTGCATTCAAAAGGCTTTGCAGTAAGTGCCCAGGACATTCATTTGTGCACACATACAGGTCCAAGCCTGAAGTGTGTGGCTCTGAAAGGAAAATCCCTATCTTCCCTGAACAAACCCTTTAATGATTTTACATCTCTCTCAGAGCCCGCTCTCTAATGAATGTTGACATTTCATGCACGGCAAGACACAGGAATTCTGTTTGTGGTCAGGGAGCTACAACATATTCCCAAGGAAATTAAATTCAAAATTGATTGTGTGACACTCAAAAACTGGCCCAGAATTTGAATTATTCCCTTCAAGCAAAATATAGCTGCCTCTCTCACTGAAAACAGGCCAGGTTTTAGCAAAACCAAAGCAAAAAGTGCGAATGGTGTTTATGGCTTGCTTTCCCCTGCACCAGAAAGCTGTGAAAGCAAAATTGTTCTTTTGCTCCTTTTTGACAGAAGAAATGCCACGATGTCAAAACTGTGAGCAAAGGGGGACTCTGAGACAGCAGCATGTCCTGTGCAAAGCCCCAGCACAACAGCAATGCCACAGGTCTTCTCTACTTCAACCAGGCAAGAAAGGTGTTCACATAGAATTGACTTCCTTTGTTTAAATTAAGCCAGATCTATTGCTAAATCAGCTGCATCTCTCTAAGATTTTGTGGCCATGGATTTTTTTTATTTCTGGGAATAAATTAAAAGTGCTATTTTTCCTTAGTAAATTGCTGCCTTGACAGAAGGCTTGGACTAGATGATCTCTAGAGGTCCCTCCCAACCCTAACGATTCTGTGAAATTAGCTCTGTAACAGGAACTTCAGGAAGACCTTCACATGGGAGGAAGACAGAGATGACAGATACTCTGAGGACCTCCCTGTCCAGCATCAACCCCTCTCCCTCCTCATGATCACACACACACAGAGACATGAAAGTGCTGCCCAAATGGCTACAAAGAGATGACAAACCCACCAAGTCATCAGAGCCTGTATGCCACATCACTGTCGAGATCAGTGTCATATAAACAAGACCTTGTGATGCTCTGGACAGGAAATATTCCTGCAGAATGGGAGGGAAAATAACAGGATCTGTTTCCCATTCAGCAGCTCTCATTCTGCCACAGAGCTGTGTGGAGTGGGCATTTATTTTTGGTGGATGGCAAGGCTGAGCTCAGACCACGCAGACAAACATCACATGGTGCTATTACATCTTCATTATTGCACTGCTCTATAGAGACAAGTGTTTTGAAGAAGGTAATAAGCACTTATAATTACGGCAATTATAAAGTAGTTTATTATAGTTGAGCGCTAACACAGAGCTGCCTTGTGTCCAAGAGAATCAGACCAGTGATACAGTGTGTCTGGGGAATTTTTAAAACAGCATCAATCTGATGGTTGTGGCTCTGGAGACAAAAAAAACACAGCTAATGGTACAGACAGGCTGATTTTACAAGCCACCAGAGAATGCAAACAGGAGGGCAAACATGGAAAAATTCTGTGATTGATGCTGGATTCATGTCCTTGTCCCCTGGCAGACAGCTCTGGAGTGGGAAATCACCCTGACCATGAGCTGGACCCTGACCCTTGGAGAGCCATGGGAGTGAAGTCCCACATCCAGCACAGAAGCACAAGACAGGATTATTCCTGTTTGTGCTTCACAGACTCCTTGGGGAAGGTGGGGAGATGAGCATCCCAAAAACAATGTCACCTGTGGATCATAAGGGCTCGGGCAATACTAACTGAACACAACCCCATACCATGTGCACAGGGAGAGCTCTGAAAGATACACAAAATCCATCAGCTCTGTGCTCAGCACAGGTTTCTGCAAGGCAATGAAAGTATTGCTCTGAGCAAAATAGTTTCCAAGCTATTATCACAAAGTTAGAACCTAAAATAACCCTTGCAGAAACACAGCCTTTTGCTCTTCATCACCTGTATGATGGTATCTCTGTTTTCCGTGGTGATTTAAAAACATATCACGGACCCCAGCAGCAAGCATTTGTTTTTTCAGAGCTTCAGAAGACACACTACTTTAAACACTCTCTTCCCCTCAAAATTGTTTTAAAACTCCCTGAACAGGCAGCAAGTTTCTTTCAAGTCTGTTTTTACCTGAACGATGTGTTTGTGTATGATTTTGCTTCTCTAGGTCAACAGTGGTGATGTTTTTGATGCAGCAGAAGAATATGCTGTCACTTGAGAAAAGATAAAATTATCACCTTTCATGAACATCTAGAGGTTTAACCAGCCCACTTCCCTAACAGCTGAAAACAGGATCTTGGCAGAGAGAAAAAACAGTGTAGACGTGAGGATAGAAAGCACTTCAAGCCTACAATTAGCTTTAGTGGGAAGGGAGAGGGTGAGTCCCCTGTTGTATAAAATAGTGGCATCTACCTATTTCCCCCGGGACTGCTGTGGGGAGGAGGAGCAGGAGGAAACCCCAGAGGCCCCAGGGCTTACCGAGGCGGCTCCAGGAGACGATGGGCCGGGGGTTGCCTGTGGCGATGCACTCCAGCACAGCCGTCTGGTGCACGGTCAGGGTGAGGTTCTCTGGCCCCACGAGAATCATGGGGTCCTTGTAGACGGTGGAGTGGGAGCCTGCAACGACAGAATCATCATTAAAAGTCATCTTATTACCTCTTGTTTAAAGGAAACATTGTGGACTTCATGCATCCTCTAAGTACATCTCTTCTAAGTACATCATCAGGAACTGTAGTGACAGGACAAGGAGTAACGGGCTCAAACTGAAAGAGGGGAAATTTAGGATCAATATATGTAAGAAATTCTTCCCTGTGAGGCCCTGGCACAGGTTGCCCAGAGAAGCTGTGGCTGCCCCATCCCTGGAAGTGTCCAAGACCGAGTTGGACAGGGCTTGGAGCAACCTGGGCTACTGGAAGGTGTCCCTGCCCATGGCAGGGACTGGAATAAGATGATCTTTAAGGCCCCTTCCAACCCAAGCCACTCTAGGACTCTAAATGATGTGGCTGGTGTGATCCTCAATAAAACTGAGATGCACCTGAAACAAAAGGAGCACGATGTTTGCACAACAGTCACACTGAACACGTTTTAAGTGTGCACTGATATTCCTGGGGAAAATCCCTGTGCCAGCTGACCCAGCCACAAACAGCCCTGTTAACACTGGGATATCAGCAGTGTAAAGAAGGAACTTGCACTGTGAACTGCAGCGAGCAGATGTGCAGGAAAACCACGATACATAGGGAGGACACAAGCTGCAGGACAGCAGGAATGCAGATAAATGAAGGAATTGCCTTATCTTTCAGCATCTCAAGCCATGAAGCAATCTGTGTAGCCCACAATGCCTAAATCTGTGAGTGACCTCTCTTGCTGCTGGGTGTCTTTTGCTCCAAAAGCTCTGTCTTGGGACACAGAATGATGGAGGTGCCAGTCCATGACTGCTGCTGAGGATCTCTTTGAGAGGAAAATCCTCTGATGACTGGAGCCCACAGGGCTGTCACTTCCCTGCCATTTTCCTGTAGGGAGAGGATGCATCCCATTGCTCTAATTGTGACACATTCACTGCTCACTGTACAATCACTAATCATTTATTTGCACTGCAGTAGCACCAAGTGGCAGCAACCAAGAATGAAACCCATCACACAAGATGATGCACAGACCTATAATAAAATAAAATCCTGGCACAAGAACTGTGGGCAGCAGACAGGCACAGGACAAGCAAAAGAAAACACTTTCCCCTAAAGAGGGCAAGAGCATGAAAAAAAAATACACCATCCTGTGTCAGGAATGTCACAACTGAACCCACATCTGAGTCCCTAAAAAGTGCCTTATCCCTGGGCAAAATGTCCCTACAGCCTTTACTTCCATTTCCTGGAAGCACGACAGGAGGAAAAACAAGAGATATTCTCAATTCCCCATCAGTAAACAGGAACACTGAAAATCACTGTGTTAGTCTTTCTCCCCATCTTTGGTGAGAGCTGGGTTATATTCCAGAAATGCTGAGGACAAGCAGTGTTTAAGGAATTCCATCAATCTGTCAGCTGCTGCAGGCAAAAAAAGGCTCTGTACACCTGCAGAGAGAAATACTTGTGCTGGTCGTGTGGCCTTGAGCAGGAGAGGGGCACAGGGAGGGCTGGGCAGCACAGCCCCTGGCTGGGCATTGCCGTGGGCACTGACTCCTCTGCATGGACTTTCCAATGTCCAAAAAGCTTATTAAAGAGAAGTGATCCACCAAAAACTATCTGGAAGGGCTTTTCTCCAAAAAAAAACACCTTCTTTTCTTCCTGCACTTTCGAGTGTTGCCTTTTCTCAGCAGCTCAGGGGCTGGAGTTGGGCCATAGCAGGGGGATTTTGCAGTGGTCCAAGGGCAAGCACGGATCAGAGCACCTCATTTGTTAATTGTTCCTACCGGGGCTAAACGGGGAGCAATAAAGCGGCTCCGAGCTTGTGTGTAAATGGGCAAAATCCAAGAAAAATCACCATGTCAGTGTGACTTAAGAGCTGACTTTCTCACTAAATGCATTTCACTGCAAGTCATAAAATGCAGATTTTTTGATGAGAACCAGAATGCACAATAAATTCATATGACCGGCTGCTTAACCCCAAGAGATCTGAAAAACAATACTTTCCCCTCAGTGCCTCGGAGTGCCTTTAAAACCCATGTAGATTTATTGTTCTAAATCACAATACTAAATGTTCACGCTCAGAATAATACGGTATTATCAGCATATTATACAGCGATTTCAGTATTTCAAAACACAGAGAAATGAAATGAATTGTCCAAGGTCACTCAAGAATATCAGCAAATGGGGGTTGAGATCAAAGGAGAATTTATAAAACGCACTATCTTGGCAAAAAATATTAAAAAAATCCCACTCTTTGATTTATGCTCTGAGTCCTAAATAGACATTCAGGTATTGGGGTGCGGGCTCAGCTCGCTGAGTCTGGGCAAACCCTGCCCAGCTCTGGAAGTGGCACTGCTGCTCACCTTCTCCTGCAAAGGCCACGGAATGATCCCGCAGCTTTGCTGTTGAGCCCAATGCCCATGACAATGCCAGTTCCACGGACAGATGGGACAGTGATCCAGCAGGGGCAGGCAGTCAGACATACGCACCATGCAAAGGGGCTGACCATATCCCACCATCAAGGAGGAGGTTTCCTTCTACAACCTCAGCAGTCCTTTGATGCAGTGTTGGAGGAAGGAGTGACAAAACGAGGGATTCGTGGCAGGGGAACATTGCTGGAGCACAACAGGGTTCAGAGCAGCGCAGGGGGGATTTATTTTGAAAGGAAAAAAGGCTCTAATGATGCCCGTGGTCCCCAGGGACACCACCAGCAGCAATCGAGGTGAGGATTGGGAGGTTCCCGGCACCGCCATCAGTGACAGGCACTCCAGCAGGGAACGGGAGCGTCGCCTGCGAGATCTTGATCAAAAGGACAGCAGCAGAGAGAGATGCAGCTCACACCGGGAAGGTGTCAATGCAGAGAGCAGGCAGCCCCTCGGGAGCAGCTCTGCTAAGCAGGCACTTGAAAATAATCAATCAGCAGGACTGGAAGACATCCCCGTGCCGCTCACTGCCGACAGCCCCACAACCACTGCCAGGGAGAGGGAGGACAGCACTGCGAGCAGGGTCCTTCATCCACACAGGCAGCCACCCTCCTCTTCCTCTCCAGCTGGGCTGTGGCAGTGCCCTGGAGGGCACACAGGCTTCCAGAGCCCATCTTCAACCTCTCCCTCCCCAGCCAGGGCTCCGTTTGGAAACCCCAGGGAGGCAGTCCCAGTGCTTCTCTCTGGACAAAGCAATGGCTGAAGTCGCTGCCCTGTCAGGAAAAAAGGGAGCCCTTCTGCCACGAAGAAGAGCAGAGAGAACCATTTCCTTCACTCCTCAACACAAGAGAGACGTGCTACAAAGATTTGCAAGAAATCCTGCTTAGCCCACCAAGCCAAACAGCACAGCAACCCTTACATTACCTCAGTATTTACTGACACAGCACTCACACCAGTGAAGCAACATCCCTGTGCCACCTCTGCGGTTCACCACAACCTCTGCTGCTGTGCCAAAGCCTGGGGTTCACATGCCAACACACATCTGCTGTCCTAACAGAAGTTTCTGTGCCCTTAGCAAACAGCACAGAGCACAAACCTTTTCCACAGAGGTTTAACCCCATGCAATGGGTTTTCTATGCAAATGTCCCATTAATGCAGCTCTGCTGACGTGCAGGCACTGAAGCATGGTCCAAACCCTTCAATGGACACTTATACATGGTGCCTGTATTCATCATCCAAATGCTTTAAGGAAGAGAAAAACCCACAAATGTTTCACAGACAGGAAACCTGGAAAATATCCATCTGAAATGAGGGATGGTCAGATGAGTACAACTAGCACTTTCTGCCCCGCGAGAAATAATAACTCAGGCCAGTAAACTGACACAAAGAACTTCACCACGTTGATAATTTACTGTTCTTTTTTTCCTTCCACATGGCTACTGTTCAAATAGATCAAGAAAACAGATAAGTAACAGGCACCAAAAGCTCACAGGTCTTTCAGAACCAGTTAACCTGCTTTCTTTCCCCGTCAGAGTTGATACACACAGCATCACTCTTCCCTCAGCTGCACCCCATTTCACACATGCTGCTTTTTTACCATCAGCAGAGGCTACTCTAACACTCTGTACAGGTGTTAAGTCTCTGCTCCAGACCCACTGGCCAGGCAGTGTTTTGGAGAGTGATGGGAAGCTGTGAGATGTGACTGTACTTTGGCGAGCCTCCAGCTATTGGGTACCAGCAATTCTGTGTATCTGATGGACAGGAGGATCACAGCTTTGGCTGCACATAAAAAAAGCTCAAAGAGCACCCAACCAGCCCTGTGCAGACTTCCCTTGCCTCTTATCAACAAAGATGTAACCTCCGTTTCCACAGGGAATCTGGAATGTCTCCCACTGGAGAGCCAAGGATGCATCACCACTGTTGACACAGTGGGTACCCAGAATCTTAGGTGAAAACCTATTTCAGTCACTGACTTCAAATGTGGATAAAGAACCAAGTCAAAACTCAGCCTGCAGTGCTCAGGGCTCCTCCTTCTCGTCTTCCAAAGGAAGGTTAGCCTGCTTCAGTCCATGCAATGCTAACAGCCTACAATTCCCTCATTAGATAAAGAATTGATCGCCCTGTGTGCTGCAATTACTTCCAGAGTGGGCAGGTCTCATAAGGAAATGATGAATCTTCCACATTTCCAAAAGAATTTATTTAATATAAAGCTGCTGTAACTCAATTTTCTCACTGTCCTCCCTCTATCCAGAAACTGGCACTAATTTACAGGCAAAGAGACGGATTTATCTGCTATCAAATGGACTGATGTGGCAGGGACTAATAACAACCCAGAACACAGACAGTGTTATGGCTGGACAGAGAATGCCTCTCAGTGCTGTTAGCCCGAGGCTCTCCTAAACTGTCCTGGTCCAGAACAGCAGTGGGAAGAAGACAGGAAGGCAGCCAGGACATTGCAGCTGGGACTAACCTGACACGGTGAGCCGGGCCTCGCGGCTGAACTTCACATTGGCGATATTGGTGGCAACGCAGTGAAATATCCCACTGTCCTCTGCCCTCAGCCCCGTAATCTGGAGAACTCCCTTGGGAAGCAGAGTGTACCTGGGGGAAGAGAAAAGCAGACACAAAAGCTTGCAAAGCAGGGCACGATGTGACAGCAGCCGCACCCCCACCCAGGTGAGGCAGGCTGGCTCCCCACATCCCACTGCGGAGGTGCCAGTACGCCAAGGGATGCAGCTCCCCCTCGGCTGAGCCCACACCTATCACTGCATCACTTCTTTATTTTATAGATACATGAGCCTCTGGTCTTCTTTAACAGAGGGGTTGTGTTGGTGTGTTTCCTTTCTTTATCTCCTGTTGCATCCTTGAGAGATGATGACTTTTCCTGGAAAGCTACAAAGTAGATGCTTCCTCTTTAACCTGTGGAAAAGCTCTGCAGCTGACATAGGAGTTATCATGGCATGGGAATTATCACTCATCAGCTGCAGCACAGTGACCATGGACAAGCTTCAGGGGAAGTCTGTGCTCCACACGCCCCTCTCCAGGTCCATCTCTCAAATCCACCCAACCTTAAAACCTCAAATGTATGAAAATGCATGTTTAACATAAATATTGAGTGGGCAAATGTAAACATCAATAAATATTTTATATCTTTAAAACATAGGTACACTTAAATCATGCATGCATACACACATGTATGTACACATACATTACAGGTTGCTTGGCAACCACGTATTTAAATTGGCTGGTAGTAAGTCATTACACTGTGATGAGTTAATAATCCATTTCCATCTGGAAGATGAAGAATATCTTTTCCATATCAGCATATGGTTAAGTGCCTATAACCTGCTCCCTGCGCTGGGTTCCAAATGCGTGGCTCCGTGGAGGTGCAACAGCAATCAGTTTTACACAGCCCGAAGTTGATTGCAGTCTCTCTGGGACTTTAAAATGCCCATTGTTTTGGATGAATTATACCACAAGAAGCCTTCATTTTTGTTAACAATCTGCCCATAGCATTGGAAGATTCAATTCCAAAGCTATTATTCTGCCTTCAAAGCCTCCAAGTGCAAGACTCGGTATACAAATTTATATACACTTTATACGCAGAAATGCACCAGGCGTGATTAATGCAGAAATCCAATTCAGTTAGAGAAGCAACTCTCATCACCCAGGCTCTGGTGTCAGAGATTAATCTACTGAGCTGACAACAGAAGCCTTCCCCAGTAACTTTGCTCCTAGAAAAAGCCAAATCTGTTCAAAATCAGGACACAGATGTAGCAAAGCTGCTCCTAGTCCATGTGCCCCAGGGCTTGGCCAAGGTTCCTGTCCTGGAGGAGAAGCAGCAGGGAGGAGCTGAGCTTGGAGTTCTCTGCATTGGAGAAAAGTCTTGTATTCTTGGTTTTGGATCTCCTCAGTCTTGGGGCTCCCCAGCTCTGACCACCTCTACACCTGTGTCCCCATGATCAAGTGGAAAGGATTAGTGACACATGAAGGACTTCAGGGGAACTTCATCTGTCCTGCAACATCTCATTGGGATGCCACAAGGCATCAGGCCCTGTTCTCTGCCCCTTACTTCTGCTGATGCCACCTCAAATCAGTCAACTCTGTTCTATCACATCACCAGCTCAGCACCTGTATGAGTCAGAAACCTTCAGAGGAGATCAAGCTCAACAAATCAACCCTGTGCCGGGCTGAAAAAAACCTCAGATGAAAAACACAAGGAAAAACAAAACCTGACAGTTGCAGTTTTCCACGGCAGATTTGGGCCTCTTGGGTCCTTCTACTGTAAGTTAACCGCCACGCTGAAAAGGTCAGCCATTGTTCCAGCCCTCATGTTTTCTCCTGCCTCCAAAGAACCCAACCACGTTCTGCCTCAGAACTGACATTTCTAAGAATAGGGGCTTTCAGGAAAATGTTTACAGCTTCCTGGTTTTGCCCATTCCCCAGGCGCGGCCGTCAATTCGCGATGGAGGTGTGCTGTGACTGATTGTCTCCTGCCCTTGGGTGTGTGGCTCTCGAGCTCCAGCTGGGACTGCCGGGGGCTGCTGGCACTGAGCACGCGTTTCCTGCCACCTGTCCCACGCCGCTCCGAGGATCAAACCCTGATGAGGGATGTTTCCGACGCGAAGGGCGCAGCCTGTCAAACACAGGAAGCGACGACGTGCCGCTCCTGGTCTAGGCTGGGAAGGGGGGCAGCTGGAGTTTCTCTTTAGGAGAACTGCTTGGGAAATGGCAGCCCAGGATGCTGTGGGATGCTCTCTGCAGAGCTTCCCTGTTGCGACTCACAAGGCAGTCCACCTGGGAAGGTAAGTCTAGCGGCCACGGTGTAATTCAGCACTTGCAAGAGTTCAGAACATGCACAGAAGATCCTAAGTCATGGATCTGGCTCAGAAAGGGTTACCCAAATGGAGCCACAGAGGAATGATGGATGCCAAAGCTAACGAGCTCTTTGAGGATTGCTGGACAGGTTCTTTATGCTGGAAAATAAATCTGGAGAAGGATTCACCAAGGAGGGTCAGTGCAAGCCCTTCAAAATCAGCTAATGGGCTTTATCTGCCTCTCCTGGGAGATGCCAGTACCTCTGCATGGTGTTTGGCCAGAAGGACCCCAGACAAGCCACAACATTAATAAAAAGAGTCTTTCACAGCAGAAACACTGGCCAAGACCCTCAGCCCAGGTTTGTTGTCTCTGAGTACAACAGTGAAAGCACCAGCAAGCCTGGCCACCTTTTTCCACCTGGGCAAAGGACAGCAGCACGTGGCTTGGACACATCCTACCTTTCGTTATCTGTGTTGACCGGCATGCTGTTCTTATGCCATAGGATGACTGGCTCAGGCAAGCCATGGATCTGGCACTGGAATCTTGCTACACCACCTTCCTCCACCACTGCGTTCTGAGGATGGATGTGGAAGTCAGACATTGCTGGAAGACAAAAAGAGAGACAAAATTATTCACATGTGAAGAGTGATCCACAACTGGAAGATGTCAATAGCTTCACATGACCTAGAAACACCCTGATTTCCCAGAGCTAGCAAATGGGATTGTAATGCAAGAGCAGAAGGTTGGTTTGCAGCCTAACCTTCTGCGTGGACAAACAAGACTAGTGGCAAGTTCTTGATATCTGCCTGCCTCTGCACATTGAGTTGATTGACACAACCAGAGCAGGAGACCATGCTCCATGACCCATATGGTCTACAGGAGTAGCGAGATACACAGACACTGCACTGACACTTATTAGAGGTCTTTCTCTGCTTGAACAGGTTTTGGATCCTCGTCCACACCAGAAAAGAGATGTCGATTCTTTCTGTTGCTGCCAATGTCTTAACTACTGTAAATACCCTTCTGATGCGCACAGCTTGACTCTTGAACTCATTTTGTTTAAATACCTTGACCAGAAGAGCTCCCCAATACCCTGGTAAAACCTATAGCCCTTGATTTCCGTCTCTGCTTGCTCATGGCATACTCTGCCTTCCAGCACTGCAGAAGAACAGCCACATCCCCATGCTGTGGAGCAACAGGGTCCAGCTGACAGAAAGAGCAGCTGCCAAGAGCTCAGCAGCCCAGCAAAGTGAGGCTTTTGGAGTTGGGGCCACCCAACAGCACATGACAAACCCCACCACGTAAGGTGAATACAGACCAGCTTGTTCCAGCATAGCCCCAGCTGTAACCACCATGTGGAGAGACTCCAGCACACTGTTAGAGCTACATAAATAATACCATAATTATTACTATTAATTAATTGGAAGGTGCTGCCTGTTGACTCCGCAATAAACATATTCAAAGCTAATAAACATCCCAGTGGTTATTTAGCTCATGATTCATTTAAAGTGCTGCATCCACAGGAAGATCTCTCCCATTATCCTAGAAAACAAACGCCAAGAGAGCCCCTGCTCCGCCGCCCCAGCATGATGACACCCCTCTCCCCAGCAGGAAAGCCTCGCTGTCTTTTACAGGCATCAAGTGTAATGACTGTAGCTCTGCTAAGGGACAAACTGCCTGTGTGTCAGGGCAGCTTAATCATTCATCTGCAAGCTGCAGTTGGGCTCAGGCAGATGGGAGATGGCCATTAGCAATCATACATTAAATATGTGTTGCATTAACCTGCGCTGCTCCCGCAGCCACCGCTCTCAACCCGCTGACGGCAGATTTGTTAAGCTGATGGAGGAACCTGGAGCAAAGCCCCGGCCCCACATGGCCGTAGGGTTGGGATGGTTTTGTAGCCAGGAGGGTGGGATGGGAAACCAGCCCCACGCTGGGATGCGCCGATGGGAGCAGGATCAGGGGGTGGCTGCCCGATGCTCCGGCCAGATGGGAACAACCAGCACAAGGCGAAAGATCACAGAAAATTATATTTCCCTTTCCCAAGATGAAAGCTAATGCAATTATCCTCTCTGGTAAAGGATGGAGCCCAATGGTGCAATGGCAATTTACCCAATTCACATAAATTTAGCCTTGAAATGAGACTGATCATGACCCAGAGCACTCAGGCATGTGGGAAGGAGCCCAAAGGCTGCTGGGTGGGGGGTCTCCCACACCAGGTGATCCCTTTTCCAAGGTGGAAGGGGATGCTCCAAAAAATGAGAGATGTAGGGGTGCCTGTGGCAGGAGAACTCAAGGGGGTCTTCAGGGGGACCCAGGCCAGGGTGAGCATCTTGCAGTCAAAGCTTACGGACCCTCACCAAGAAATGAATCCAAGAATTAATGAGAATGGCACAAAGCTCTTTAATAAAGAGAAAAAAAACCCGAAGTGGGGATTCAGATGCCTTTCAAATGTACAGATGCTCAGTGCTGAGGTTTTTTGGTGGCTGACAGGGTTGATAAGAAGAGGGAGGTGTGAATGAGAACAGCCCTGGCACAGGCTTCGCTCCGCTGGCTACAGAATTCATTGCCGTTCCTTTATTTCAATAATATCACCTCTTATAGGTAAAACTGCAGCAATAACCTCTACTCTTAAAGACACCAGTATTAATATTTATCATGAATAAAACATGGAAAGTTATAAATAATTCAGTTATGAGGATGTTAAGTAAAATATTACTCTTCAACGACCCTATAATGTGGCTTTGAAGCACAGTTTTATGTTAAATGCCTAGGAAACACTGTGACCCTTGCCAAGACCAGCTGGTTTGCAGAAGATGCATTAAAAATTCATGCACCAAGCTACAAAATGCTATTCTTTAAACAGGTTTATGAGTTTATTTACAGTTGCAGAGACAAAAGACTTTTGGCACATCCCTTGTAAAATGGCAACAAAACTTCAGTGTGAGTGATTACCTGGTGTTTTCAGCCTGGGAATAAATCACCGGGTGGAAGGAGAGGAGAGGGATAGGAGCTCAATTGCTTTACAGGGCACTGCTTGGAAGGGCTAAGTCTCTGCCAACCCATGTGAGGTTTTTATACACACCCCAAACGACTGTAACAAACTCACGGAGCAGAGTGCCTGCTACTGTTTGTCACTTGTCTCCCCAGCAAGCGCCAGGACCCCCGTTACTAGCCAGGCACTATTGTTCCAGCTGCCACGCCACGGAGGAGCGCTGCGCCAGCCTGGGTGGGGTTGGCCAGCAGCCAGGGAGCTGCAGCTCATTTCTATGCTAATGGCCACAATAATTTCAAAAATAAATACATGTAATCACAATATTCACCCGCGAGCTCCTAAGAGGGGAGGCACTCTCTAATCCATGTGCCCGCGGTCTCCATCATCTGGCAAGGCAGCATCCACATGTCAGTGGAGGGACTGGTGCTGCCCTGGGCCCTTTTTACGACCATCAGAGTGGGTGAATGACACCCTGTTCCCATTAAACTTCCCTCTGCCATCTCCAGGCATCACCAAGACATAAAAACAACATGAATCACAAGCACACTCATTGCTCCGCACTGATGCTCCAAGCCATGGTGTTTCGGTGCTCCTGCTGCCATCTCCTCTGGCTTTGGCCATGATACACAGGGACTGGCACTGGGCAGGAACAGACAAAAAAAGGGCTCACAGCAGCTGGGGAACAGTCCTGGCAGCCCTCCCACACTGCAGGCATGGGAAAGTCTCCTCCCCAAAGATGCTGGCCAAGGCTAAATTCAGATTGAGCTGTCTACAGCCACCCTGACACATGAGGTAGAGGAGCTACCCTTCATCTCTCCTTCCCTCATGTTATAGGACCCTCAGCTAGGATGATGCTGGATCACTGGTGAGGCCCTTCCCTAAAGAGAACACCATGTTTGGGATCACCCACCAGTTAACTCTGATAAGGATGCAGTTCCCAAAGGTATGTCCTGTGGACACAGTGCAAGTGAGCAGCAACTCTTACGCTCATCCCTATTCACAGCAGATTCATTCTGGGGTCTCCTCTAATCAAAGCACAAACACTCTCCATCCCAACAGACCCTGTGGAAAGGCCAACTGAATAAAAATGAAAATAGGTATTGAGTGAAATTTTCTCTACTCCATAAAAAACTAAATAGAAAACATTAGTGGCCAATCCTTTTTTGCTCAGTACAGCATTAGTGTTAAGCCAGAGATTGACCTAGATTTGATACAGAAAAAGAAAACATTAACTTGGTATGTCAAAGCAAATCCCAGGCCTTTAGAATCATTAAAACACAAACATTGTGCAGGCACAAGGAGAGGAGGAAGACTTGGAAGGTTCAGTGACAAGCATGGTGTTAGAAGAGCATTTAGGAAGCCCAGCTAGTTCTCCAATCACATTGCCTTTTGATTAAATTACTTATGGGGAAACAGAGACCCTGGTTGGCTGTGACACAGGAGGATGCTAGGGATGGCAAAGCATCCTCACCTCCATGGATGCCATGCAGTCCACAAACAGCAGCCCACAACTGAAGATCCTTTCTCCACATTTCTGACACCAACCTGTTACATTCAGACCTTTCCCAATGGAGACACATGGTTAAAATACCTCAAAGTTAATACAGTACAAGGAACAAGAGTTTCATGGGATGTGCCTCCAGTACCTGGGCCCCCAGATGCTCCTGCCCAGGAGAACAGGCTTTGTTAGCTCCATTACAACTGAGGAAAGTGAAATCTGAGAGGCAAATGATTTGCCCAGTGCAAGAGAACAAGCCATGAGTGAGTTGGCCCCTTCTAAGATTGGCTCCATCCTGAAGATTTGCATACTGAATTTCCCTATTTACTAATAAAATTGAATTTCCCCTTTGGTGACCAGAAGTCAGGCTTGTTTTTAAAACACGACCACTATGTCAATTAAACCCAGACCTGAACCACTCTCAAATCAGGCTGAGAACTCCAGCAGAACCAACATTCACTATCTGTGAGATTTACTGAGCTCCTTCCCAAACAAGCCACCAGTACCAAGGCAAGTGAAGGGATTATATCTTCAATTCCCTCTTGGCTTAGAAGACCTTCACCACTAAGTAACTGGCCAGGGAGAATTTTCAAAGAAGGCAGCAGGTGAAGGCTCTGCAGATACAGGTTCCTTATTTGTTCCCTTCATGCTCTGGAAATGGAGGATTCTCCTGAAAGAAAGAGCTGGCACAAAAGATGGGGGGCGTATGGACACCACAAATCCCATCCTCTCCTCTCTTCCCCTGTCTTCAAACAGCAGCGCTTTCCCAAGCCGTTAAGAAAAAGACACTACATCTTCTTTCTCTACTTTTTTTTTCTTCTAAATTTTAAAAATTGCATTTTTATAAAGCTAAATAAAATCCCATGTCACACCAGCCACTCCAGCTGCAGAGCAGCCTCTGCGCCTGCGAGCCGGCCCTGCGTGTCTAATGACGCTATTGTGAGAGGTTGTTGCTGAACTGCCATGAGCCCAATTTTGAATGCAAGTTGCTTTGTGCATAGTGAAGCGTGAACAACAGCGCCGCCCATTTATCTATTTAATTCTCCAGGAGTAGCAGGAGCGGGGCCCTTCGCTCACATCTAAAGGGAAGAAAAATCGCCTTTCTCTCAGCTTTGGAAAAGGAGGGAAATATTAAAGAGCAGCCGTGCCTCTCCCAGCACAGAGGAAAATCCTCTCTGCCCCTGCCCACTATCATAGCAAGGAAAATCCCAAATCTCTATTGTCCATGCTGGGCCTCAGATCTCAAAAGAAAATGGGCTGCAAGACACAGGAGAGTTTGAAGCAAGAAAAACATTTGGGAGGAGCATAGTTCATTTAGAAGGAACCAAAACACACGGTGGGATGAGCGAGGGAGGACAACCCAAGCTCAGTCTGTGCAGATGTACAGGGGAAGAGAGTCAGTCCTGCACACTTTTTATTTGGAATATTTGCAAACAAATGCTCACTCCTCTTTTGCTTTGGCTGTTGTTTTCTGCTCCTGTAGCTGACAGGACTACTCAGAGCACAGATGGAGGATGGTCCAGGCTCTCTGCCTTCTCTGAATTTTGTATCTTCATGTCTCTTGTTTTCACATGCAATCAAAGTTGAGTGGAATAATCTAAACAAGGCTGAGAAGACACCACATCAGATGGACTTCTCTGGTTGAGGAACAAAGTCTCCACCTGGCCTGGTTTTTCCTTTTGCCCTAAGCCCCTGGGACAGGGATGAAAGGGAGACAACCAAGATAATGCCTCACAGTGGGACACAGCAGCTGCCCACGGATGGGGACACGCAACAGATATTTTACAAGAGAAAGGGGGGAAAAGAAAATCTACTACCTCATGACTCAAGTCCACCAGGAGGCAAATTGCTGCCTGATCTGGGACTATGCCTTCTCAATTTTTTGCATAACATGTGAAATGACTGTGAGCCAAATCCAGTCCAGGTCACCTCCCCGCTGCACCACAATGAACAGCACCGATGGACGCTGCTGACCCATGATTTACTGTTGGTTTTGCTGCTTTGAGAAGCAGAAAAAAGCACAGAGCCCTGTGGGAGCTGCATCTGTGTGGGGATGATAAATATCCTGTGAAAGTAATGAACACATCTCCACTGCACGCAGAGCAGGGGTCAGAGGGAACACACTCAGTGGCCCCTGGTCGTTCTACCAGCCCTGCAGAAGTGAAGCTCCAGGGCTGGGAGGATGATGGGCTCTCCCTGAAAAAGTCCCTGCAGGGACTTCATTGTGGCACATGCAAAATCTTTGAATGCTTGTGCTGTAGTCCCGCTCCTCTTCCTGAAGCTCCACTGCATGTGCTCCCCAGTGCCAGGACACCCAGCCACTCCTGCACAGCCACTTGCACCTTTGAGCCCTTCTCCCAGCCCTAAAGAACATTTAAGATATTCATTATAGCTCGCTTACTGGAAAAATAATGACACCACCATCAGCCATCGATGCAGAGGTACTCTCCCATGAGTGGGAAAGGTTTTTGTCTGGATAAATGCAGCCTCTGCACCACACATGGAAAAGAGCAGGGCCCATACGCTCCAAGGGCTGTTTTACACTGAAGTATCTTCCAACTTCTATAAAATTCACAAAATACTGCACTTCTGGAGAGAGACTGCACCCATGCTGTCCCAGTACAGCATACCAGGGAGTGTCCCCAACATCTGACACCCCATCACCCTTGCTGTCCTGACCTGGGAGGGGATAGAGCTGCCAATGCCAGAGGAAGCGCTTGAGAGCATCTGGCCTTCACCACCCTCCCCTTGTGCAGCAGCACTGCCCAAATGCTGCCTGCTCAGACCCAAGACCCCCTGCAATGTGGCTGCAGCCAGAAATCATCCCAGCCTGGAAGTAAGAGCAGTGAGTCCCGGAGCACTGGCACAAATGCCCTCACTGAGGGCACCCTCAGACATTTCCAATAAATCTATTTGTCATTTTAGAGACAGGCACCAAAGTGACACAACCCAAATCCAACATCACCCCTTGAGTACCAACGGCACGCTCTACCAATGAGGGAATGCTGTTCCTTACAAACCAGTTAGAAAGACGCATCTTGGCAATTCCATGGATCAAACTCCCCACTTCCCTCGTACTCAGAGCATGCAGCAGCAACCCACTGTGTTACCTGCTATGCAGAGCATCACGACAGGCAGCCCAGGGTGGTTATCCATCTTCCAGCACACTCTTGTTTTGCAGGGGAATCAACTAATAAACAGCCCCTTTAGCGTTCTCAAATTGGTTTCAGGGAGAGAAGAAGTTTCTGGCGAAGAGGGAGGCGTTGCTGGGAGAGACCTTTATCAGGGAGCTCTATTGCAGTAATTTTTCAAGATGAAATTGCTCTCTGGCTTGTGACAGCATTTAGTGTATCCTGAGGCAACCATTTGTGAAGGCAAACCTGCGGTCCTGCCGTCCTGCTGCTGGAGGGAAGGTGGAGTATTAAATGTCATAAACAACTCCTAATTTGCCTGGGCGGGCTGCACATGGTGCTGGTGACTCTGCAGTGCAGGTTATCTGTCAACACAGACCTTCAGCACCAAGGTTGTTGCTGGCTGGGCAACACTGGCTGCTGGGAGATCTGCCCAGAGATGCAAGTCACCACAGAGGGCTCCTGAGTTTTTGTGGGGTGACTTCTTAAGAAATCCCAGCATCACATGAGGCCCCCCTGCCCCAAGACCAGGTACCCTCCAGCATCACAGGATGCTCCCTCCTGTTGCATCCACAGCAACAGCTTCTTCAGAACTTTCCTCTGAAGCACACGTTCACTCTTTGCAAAATACCAATGATTTATCCCACTCAAGTGCCCCTGCAGACCCCTGAAATAATGAGAAAATGAAGGGCAAGCTGTCCATAAGCCTCTGGGAGAGGCTGGCTTGGCGAGGACAGAGCAAAGCGTGCAGCACTGCCAGCCGGCAGGTCTCTCCTGCCAGATTCCCATCCGGAGCTCCTCGTGTTTTCGCTACTCCAACACACACAATTAAGATAAATTACATAGTTACCATTTTGATTTGTGCCACAATAACAGTGCTTTCCATCTCTCTCCCAAATATTGATGGAGACACTACAAGAGGAAGCTCCCACACAGCTGGTTTTGGCCCTGGACCACTTTGTTTGCAACCAACTCCTTCCAATATTGAGCGTGGACAAGCAATCCTGCTTTTTATCAGCTCAGAGAGGCAGCGAGCCAACCAAGCACAAGGCATTATGCTGCTCCACCACAGCCCTCGCAACACTGTCTGGGTAGAAACATCCCTGCTCAGACCTCCCTGAGCAAAGCCAGCGGCTTCCCTGCTTTTCTGTGCTCACCAGCAAGCGCACACTTTGTTTCGGCATCTCCGGAGGCACCAGTGGAATCCAGAAAAAAGGTGAAGGCAAGGAAGCTTTTCATCACGACTGCCCATGGAAATGCCATCAGCCTCACTTGCAGGCAGGGAGCTGTCCTGATTTACAGGCTAATGAATTTTAAATGAGATGCATTTTTTAAATTTTTTTGTTGTCAGCCCCCATTTTTCTGCCAGCAATCATTCCAGTAATAGCTTTAAATTTTCAGCATCTGTTTTTACCAGCTCTCTTGTAATTAGTTTACTAATGTATTTCACTGCGCCTTTGTTATTTTCAGAGAATTACTTCATTCCCAGCTATCAGAGATAGTGCACTTCAGTCTATAAGGAGTTTGGCCTTTGTTCCCTCGTGGTTATTCACATGGGGGAAGATGGCTCAGTGAATGACAAGCCTTTCTATCACTACACATTCTCCATTTAATGTCTTTATACTGGCTCATTAATTACCCCAGAAAACTCCTTTCCGAATGGAACCTGTGATTTATAGAAGACTTGGGCAAGGTGCCATTTTTGTCGGGCCGACAGCAAACAGCACCAAGTGCCAGCAATTCACTCTTCATTTTCCCTTCTGCTGCAGCACGGTCAGCCCTGCCACTGTCAGAGCTTTGCCTGGGCAAGGGAGCTCAGCAAGTGCGTGGTGTGCTGAGCCATGGTCATCACGCTGCTCCTGCACAGCTGGGATGGCTGCGTCCATGGAAAATGGAGCTACAGCCCGTTCTGCCCACGAACGGTGGTGCCTGCTGTACAGACCGAGATATTCCCTTGGGCAGCAGCTGAGGAGTGCCTGCAAGAGATGAAACTGTCTCCAAGATGGTCTCTTTCTCAAATCTCCTCGTGAGGAGAAGGAGAGGGGCAGACACTCATCTCTTCTCTGTGGTGACCAGTGACAGGACCCAAGGGAATGGCCTGAAGTTGTGTCAGAGGAGGTTTAGGTTAGATGTTAGAAAAAGGTTCTTCACCTGGAGGGTGGTTGGGCACTGAACAGGCTCCCCAGGGCAGAGGCACAACACCAAGACTGACAGAGTTCAAGAAGTGCTTGGACAATGTTTTCAGGCATTGAAATGTTTCAGTCACACGGTGTGTGACTCTTGGGGACAGTCCTGTGCAGGGACTCAACGATCCCTGTGGGTCTCTTCCAACTCAGCATATTCTGTGATTCTGTGAAATCTGGTGGTCCAACATGCAGCACTAAGTATCTCACAGCACTGGGCAAAAACCCAAGCACAGCCTGGAGTGAGACTCTGGCTTTCGTGATGGAGCAGGCAGAGATGATGGAACCTGTGGTACCCAGACACGCCTCTGCTGTGTCCCATCACACAGCAGGTCTGAGTCCCAGCTGTGTCTCTCTGTCCAGTGGAAATTAACTTCAAATCCTTCAGAACTGTGTCTCTCACCATGTCCATACTCTGTGCTGAGCATGATAAACTGCACCCCTTCCTTATTAAGGAATGAAATAGAGGTGGAAACAGTGCACATGCTGACTAAAGGAGTTACTTAAATAGAAAAATAATCACAAAAGGCTGGATCTCCATTGTTTGATGCAGAGGAGCCATTTCACACCTTTGCAAGGGAAAATCTCAGCATCCCCTGTGCACAGGGGAAGGAGAGAGAAGAGGCTAAAGGATCCCAGCACAGATCCCGAACAAGTGGGGCACAGAGTTAGCTTTACAAAGAACTGCTCTAAAGCTCCTTTCTGTTCATTTTAATTCTGAATTTCACTCAAATCCTGAAAGTTCCTCTGCTTCCACCCCTTGGTGTTGAGCACAGATACTGTGTTCCGATATTGCCCAATACAGATTGAAGGTGACAATATCAAAGATGTAGGAAGAACTGAACCACTGTGATCCTGAGAAAATCCAGGTTCCTGCCAGGTCTGCCTTTCCTCTGAGCAGCAGCTAAGCCGTTAGCTGTCATCTCGTCCCTGGGGCTGAGTTACATATATAAATTCCTGTTTGCTCCTTGGCAATAGCAACAGCTTCCTATTTTGCTGGCAGCAATCCAGGGGAAATTCAAGCTGAATTACAGCCATTCTTCAGAAAATAGGCCAAATCCACGAAAGCAGGACACATGACTGCAGACGTAGAGCTCATCCTTTTTTCTATTTATTTTGCAGCGAGAAGCCCCGTTGGCTGAAAATAGCTTATCTCTGGAAGTCCCCCTTCCCGTTGGCGGCTGCTGCTGCTGGCTGCCAGCCAAACCATTACCACCTCAAAGGGAAAGTTCAGAGCTCCAGTGAATCGGCCCCACAGTACAGGACGTGCAGTTTGATGTTTTCACCGATTTCTCTATGGGAGCTTGGAGGAGATGGGGATTGTAGGGATTGTATTTCCAAGCACGAGCCAGTGAGTTTTAACTCCTTTCCTGTGCCTCTGCTGAGACGGTTGGACTTGGGGTTGTATCCCAGCATTGCTTGTCAGCGGAGTAGTACATGTGGGTACACATGCACGCATGATAGGAAGAAATTCTCCCCTGTGCAGGTGGTCAGGCCCTGGCACAGGTTGTCCAGAGAAGCTGTGGCTGCCCCATCCCTGGAAGGGTCCAGGGCCAGGCTGGAGGGGCTTGGAGCAACCTGGGATAGTGAAAGATATCTCTACCCAAACCAGTCTAGCATTCAATGATTCTATGACACAAGCACAGGTGGTAACACAGGCTGGAATCCTGAGCCAGGGTCCCTCCTGACACCCACTTCCACAACAAGGTGAGAGCCTACATTTCCTGCTGGGTCCATGTGAAGCACCTCTGCACCCACAGGAAGTCCTTTCTCCTCCTTCCTAGACACCTCACAGCATCCCAAATACGACTGGGAGACACATCACCATCTTGACAGACAAATACAAGTGAAGACACAGGAGAATGTGGAGGATGGTCACACAGAGGAATGAAGTAATAGCAGAGCTGCAAACCACCAATCTCACCATCTTTATCTTCGCTATCACAAGACCATCACTGAATCCAAGGAACAGGGATGCATTCCAGAAAACACAGCTCTCCAGGGAGCACTGGCTTCTTGTTGATAAGAAGTAGAGAGGCTTATCTTCCAAACCCTCCATGACACCTCACCCCAGGCCCAGTTTATCAAATTAAACTCATTACCTTTGAGGATTTGTTGAAAAGAGGTGGGATAAGAAGAGTGGTGGCTCAAGGAGACAACACTTCCATCAGCCTGTGGTTCTGTTCTCAGCTCAGAGCATCCTCACCAGCACGTGATGAGCAGTGGTAGCTGGGGCAGCACCACCTGTGAAATCATCACCAGCACTGAACTATCCCAGAGCATCACATCAAACTGACAGAAAGAGGAGACACTGCTTTCCTGAGAGGTCATCAGAGGCTCTGCAGTTTATTGCACCCACAGCCACACCACGCAGGGCTGCACTAGCTGGGCCTGACTTCTGCATATAAGGCGGTTTACACAAGCAGGTTTCTGTGTGGTGGAAAGACAACCTCAAGGTACTCACGGGAGAGCCATGCACTGTGATCTGCCATCTCCAACCTCTGGCCTGTGCCACAACCACATACAGAATTTTGCATATGCATCTCTCACTGGCCAGGAGAAATAAACAAGTCCTTTCTGCGGGGAATTTTTAAAACAAGCAGTCAAGAAAAATTAAAATTCAGCTTAGAGCACTTTGCTAAGGCATTCAGATATACGCTTCATATATTTATATTCTTTTTGCTTTTTAATCATAGGTTAGATAAACACCAGTCACCTCAGGTGGTGTCTGTCCTCTCTTTGCAAAGACCTTTGGTACTGTTTATGGGAACAGAATACGATGAGGTAACATGAGGCGAGGGCAGTGAGGCTCAGGAAGCCTTTGAAGAGCATAATTCCTGAGGGATGCTCCCGGATGGGATAACTATCCGCTTGCAGGGCTACAAGGAGGGACTCTATTGATTTGTGAGGAGGAGAAGAGGTGGGAAGAGTCTGTATAACTTCCTACTGTGGAATTTGAAAATATTTTACCCAAATGTTTGTGCTTCTGCCTGTGTTTGTGCATCCCGAAGCTCATTTGGACAGCTTGGGGTGGGCAGGCTGCCAGACTCCCTGAGCAGTGGTTCCCTGATTAGGAGACACAGATTCTCTTGGGACTCCCATCACTTCAAATGCACCAAGGCCCTACGCCCATCTGTCTCAACCCAACCTACCCAACAACCCCCAGCAGCAAAATTCAGCATCATGGACAAAAGACAAGAGGAGATGTTGGAAAGAAACCCAGCATCTGATGCCCAGCCTGGAAAAGGGCTCAGCACCACAGCTCCTGCCAAGGGAGGTAGAGTTAAAGGACAGGCTGAATACTCAAGCAGCCTACAACCCAAATTTGAAAAGCAGTACTTGCCTTCAAAGACTCTTAGTAAGGGAACAGCCAGGCAGACCTGCAGCTGCCTGGGACTCCTCTGTCCCCCTCCCTGCTCATGAACTTGCTGTTCTCATTTGCTTTCTGGATGCATTCCCCATCCAGATGCCAGGGTTAACCACATTTAGCCACCTAAGCTCTCCCATCAGCATTACATTTCATTTTAATTCAATTTTGCTAAGTTTGGGATGCACACACGAGTGTGGAAACCTGCCTGGGCTGGAGTGATACTAAATATTAAAGAGTGGTGGCACTGCAAAAGCAATGTGGGTTTTAGGGAGCAGGCAGAGGTCAAATGCTGCACCTGAATGGAGGGATTGCAGAGGGGCATTTTTAGTGACTTTGAGTTCTGAACTCAAGCTTTGCCCCAGTGTTCCCAGCGCACTGGGGAAATCAGAGCCAAAGCCCTGTAAGCCTGACCTTCAGGGGTCCCCCACAGGGATGCTCAGTCCCTCCTGTACCAAACCTGGGGCATCAGTCCTCTCCCTCCTCAAACGTGCATCTTCAACAGAAAAAAACACTTCCACCCCAAAACAGGCACCTCTCTGGCATTAACAGAAAAGATGAAAACTCAGTAACAAACAGGTGATTGCAGCACAGACTGTTAGAGACCCAAAAAACTGCTGGGACACCCGAACTACTCAGGATGGTGATCAAATCAACCTTAACAAAACCCTGTGGCCTGTCATGGCCCCCCAGGAGACCCTCTGTGATACCCTAACAACTTGTTTATGCGACCAAATTGTCCAGGAGGATGCTCACTCCATGTGAGTGTACACACACATGGGACTGCACACCCCACGTGCACATTCAGGCACAGAAAAACAGACAGGAAACAGCAAAGTCCGTAGGATACTCCAATGGTACAAGGCAGGAGCATCCTCACAGAAAACATCATCAGCAACTTCACAGCCCTCCCCACCATGAAACAAAATAAATAAATAAAGAGAGCTCCAGGAATTAGCTGTGAGGGTGACAGCACTGAAGGACAATGAAAGCTGAAAGGGGGTAAGAAAAAAACATCCAGCCCAGCTCACTGGCTTTTGTGTTCCCACACAATGGGGCACGTCAGCTCCGGAGCCTCCGCAAGCCATCACCCGCCATCTGGCACCGGGCTGGGCCGCTAATGGGAGGCCCCGGCGCCCCAGCTGACTCCCAGAGCCACGGGGGAAATCAAGCTGATGAGCTCCCCACATTAAGCCATCTAAATTAATGCAGATGCGTGGCCGCTCACGAGAAATCCGGCTGGTGAAGGGCGGCCGAGAGAACGGTGCGAGGCGGCTGTGGTGTGGCACAAACCCGGAGCCACAGCCCAGCACCGTGTCCAGTGGGGCTCCAGCAGCCAGAGCCATGCTCAGTCACTTGCAAGATGAATTGGTGGTGAGGGGATCTGGAAGTGTTGCCCTTTTCATCCAGTCCTGGCAGCTCGGCTGTGAGATGCACAACCTCAGCCAGGTGCAAATTCTGCAGCAGCGGGGATAGCCCAGATTAACACCAACCATGCTCTCAGAACCAGCCTCATTAACTAATGTCCCAGTAATGCCCTAATGGAGCAGATCGGCCAAGAAATTACTGTGCTTGGGGTACAGGCAGAGGAGGGGATGGAGATGCACACATGACTGCCCAGGGCCAGGCTCCACAGTAGCACCTCTCCCAGGAGCAGCCTCGCTGGCTTTGGCAGGATGGACTCCTGAGGAGTCATGTTCCAAAGGAAAATTTACTGCCATGAATGTCTGATTTCCCTAAGCACTAGGTACTGAATAAGGATGCAAAGCCTGGCACTGACTCACAAGGGAAAAGTCAGTGCTGTCCTGGTGCAGCAAAGGGCTGGCTGAGCACCTTGTCAAGGACACGAGGTTCAGCTCCAGCCCTTCCCTTGCCAGCTGTTGGATGAGGATCAAGAAGTGAACAAACCACAAGGGATTAAGGATGTACAATGCTCCCAAGGCACAGAAATGTGTTCTGGAGAGCCCATCTCCAGCCCAGGGGGATATGCAATCCCTCCTTCTCCCCTGCTCCTAATACAGCTGTGCCTCCAAAAGCTCCTGGGTGCTATCCTGGGGATGGCTGGATGTTGATCCATATCTGATGCAGGTCAGAGCTCCCTGAAGGGGCTCAGCTCTGGCTGGAGCATGCACAAAGATCTGTTTGTACCCATGTGGGTACAAACAGAAAAGTCAACCTTCAGGAAGAGATTTTTCTCCTCTCTGTTAGCAGCTTCAGAGAACTGATGGGAATCCAGTTCCTGTAAGCAGCAGTACTTATCACCAGTGCCAAAGAATAGCCACATACCTCTTCAGGGCAAGCTCAACCAGCAGAGACCTCCAGGGAATCACTGCAACCAACCTCAGACCAAGCAAAACCCAAATCTTTAACAACTGGGGCACATTTCAGCATCCCCAGGTCCAGCCGCTGTTCCACAGCCCAAGGAACCTCTGGGGGTGGCAGTGATGCCTTGCAACAAGCAGGTATTTGGGGATCCATCACTGTCATTGACAGCTAAGCTCCTGCTTATAGCACCAAGGGTAAATCCAGACCCTTTCTATTGACTTTGGATTCATAACCTACTCCCACAGATGGAAAATTTTATTCCCAAATGCATCAAGACCCACACGGCAGCAGCTTGAGTGATTACGGTCCCTGCTATCATTTGCAGGGAGGCAGAAACACCCCCCATTTACCTAAAGGGGAGGGTGGTAGCATATGGTGAGCGTAGGTTACACTCAGCCCCAGGAGCAAAGCTGTAGCCCTTACACAGCTCACACGGCCTCTGAATCGTGTTTCAGGTCTGTAATAGCCCACTTGAAGAGAAGCAGAATTTTTGCTGGGGTAGAAGGGGAGAAAACCTCTCCATGCAATTAATTTGCTTCCAAATTCAAGCTAGTTGAAATAATCTGTTGGTAAACACAAAGCACCACTGGGATAACAGCTGAGTAGAGGCTTATATTAAACAAGCATCTTCAGATGAAAATATCACTCATCTAAAAGGCATCACCATTCATTCATGCTCAATAAAACACAAAATGGTTACAGATAGAGCTGATGGAAAATGAGAGAGAGAAATGGAAGCAAAGGTAAAGCTGCCAGGCAGGAAACAGCATAAGAAGGAGAAGAAAAAAAATATCAGTGTGAAGAGGTTGATTTAGCATTTTGCTCTAGGAGGAATTTCAAAAGCAGGTTTTAATATCTGATAAAACTTCAATGCTGGTTGCCATGCTGCCTGATGGAAGCACAGAAGGGGACTAATAGCCCTGGCATACGACATGATAAGACTTTTTAAGTCGCATAACTTCACTTGCACTCGCCGCTTTTAAGGCCATTTTACGGTTCACTGCTATCCCTCAGTGTCCTACCAACAACCCCGCACTAGCTCTAGTCTACCTGCCAGGCAGGCAGTTTCCCCCATGGATGAGTTTTCCAGCCTGCAGATTGTAACAGATGAATGTCAGCACTCAGTTGCATTGCTGCAAGAAACTGCGAGGGCTGAGTGCACGATGCCCAGGCTGGTAGCTCTGGTTTTCTCATCACACATTTGGCTCCTTTGGGGCTCTCATCCCACTAAGACAGGACCCCTTTAAAGTCCCATATCATCCAACCAGCTGGATGCTGCTGACTTGGCATTAACAAGAGACATGGGGACTCAGTTTGAAATACACCTCTGCTTTATAGATGATTTCCCCGTGTAATAAAGTGACAAAACATTATCTGTCTTATTTCCCAAGGAACAATAAGGCTGGAAACATCTTTCTGCCTCACCAATAAAACTTTTATAACCCACTTCCCTGGTGGCCTCTGAGAGAGGGCCTTTTTCCCAATGAGAAGCCAGGGATAAGGAGGGAAAGCAGTGGTGTGATCTGTATTCACAGCCTGTCCTAGCACGAAACGTCGGAGTCACGCCCGGATGCAGGCTCCATAAACGCTTCCATTTCCTGGCTGTCCAGGGATTGTTCTGTGCAGAAGGCTTTATTGGACACAGCACAGCAAAAGTCACTACCAACACTCAAGAGCTACATGGCCACTCAAGGGAAAAAAAAAAGCAACTAAAAAAAAAAAGACAACTGAAAAAAACAAAGGCAACTAGAAAAATTAGGGCAACTAATTATTATCATAGAATGGCTTGTATTGGAAGGAATCTTAAAAATCACCAACTTCCACTCCCTCACCATGGGCAGGGACACCTCCCACCAGCCCAGGTTGCTCCAAGCCCCATCCAACCTGGCCTTGTACACTTCCAGAGATCCAGGGGCAGCCACAGCTTCTCTGTGCACCCGGTGCCAGGGCCTGCCCACCCGCAAAAGGAAGAATTTCTTCCTAATATCTAATCTAAATCTGTCCTCCTTCATCTTAAAATCCCTCCCCACATGGAAGATAAGCCCAGCAGGAAGAAGGAGAAGAGGAAAAAACTCTCTGACTCACTTCACAGCTCTGGGGTTATTTAACTGAGAAAGGAAAGGGTTGGCCAAGGCAGGTAATTACAACAAAGCCCTAATTAGGACGAGGGAGATGAAGAACATGAAAGAGGGAAAATATCCAAAGCAATATGGCTTAACCATCCTGGAGGAGCCTTCCCTGACAGTCTGCTACTGCCTCCATCCATACAGGGGTATCTTTTAAGGTTGTTTCTAAATCCAGGAAACTTTTCCTGGCCACAAGCAAAGAGTCAGGAGGGGGAAGAAAGCTACTGAGGAGGAGACCAGGAAACCTTTTTTTTAAAAAATCACATAGATCAAGTCAGTGAAAAGACTTCATGCCCCAGAAACCTAAGGCCAGGTTACTCATATATTCAATCATAAACTCCAGGAAGGAGAGGTCTTTCCTTTCTTTCTACAAGATGCTTTTCTTCATGTCAGGAATGGTTTTAATTAGCATGCCCAAAGCTGGTGAGCAGCTCTGGGAGCTGAGAAGGCTGCCCTGTTCATGGTCTCAGAGAAAGCTGAGCACCCCAGCAGAATTTGTCCCAGCTCTCAGGGACAACTGAACTGTTCAGCTCCAAGTATCTCCTTTGGAGATATCATTACCATTTCCTTACACTCCTTTAGCCCAACTGATGATAGTAACTGCTCATTAAAGCAGCATCTTGTTTAGAAGAACCCACACCTCCTCTCTCTACATTAAAACAGCAACCTGACCTCAATAAAGTATAAAACAATTAACTTTCTAATTAGTCAACAAATAACTGTTTCACCCAAGTAGATAGCAAGTTGTTAGGAAATCTATTAGCATTTCCACTGTAATTTCATGCTTTGCTGATGATGAATAAAACAAGGTTGAAAGGGACCTATTCATGTCCAGAGCACAATGCCCAGTGGCTGTAAGATCACTAGTGGAAAACTTCCTCAGAGAAGCCAGCCACTGGGACCAGATCAGTGGCTAGACAGTGTTACCAACACCACAGCAGCACCAAAATCTGGCAGGGATGGTGTGTGTGGGCAAAAAGAAGAGCAGAGACTGAGAGGCTCTGCCTGCACTTCCCAATCAATGTGTAGGACAAGGTCATGTATGCAAGTGAAATAGGTCAAAAACCCACAATATTTTGCTTAAAATGATTCCTCTAAATTCCCCCAGTCAGCTCCACCATGAGTAATAGAAATCTTACCAAAAAAGCTAGCTTTTTGATACATCTCCATGTGTTCCTGTGCTGTGGTCAACAAGCAAGGCCATCAAAGCCACTAACCCCACATGCACCCCTTTTCCACTCCCTTCCAGAAAAAACAAGCATGCCTTGAGCACAAGCCAGAGACCAGCAGACTCCATGAAGACCCCTGATTTACATCATGCTGCGACTGCCCTTCCACCTATGTGGGCAAGTGTTAATATAAGTGTCTGTGCTGGTCTCAAGGATGAAGATTTGGGTCTCACAGATGGCATCCCTTTGCCTCTTTCCATGACATCATCTTCCCATGTCAGGACATGTTCCTTGGTTGTATCCTGCGGATGCAACAGAGGGAATTTGAGTGTCAGCCAGCCCTGCCTGTCTTCTTGCCTGCCCTGGATGCGAAACCTGGGTCTGCAGGTCAGATAGGATCCCATCATGGGATGGGACCAGGACACAGCCAGATAAAAAATGATAAGTCTACACAGTCTTGGATGAGCACACGTGTCTGAGGATGTTCAGACAGTGACATAACACCGAAGGCCTGAAAGAAGGGGGCAAAGCACACAAGCTGCTGTTTAACAAGATGTACCAGAATTTCCTTAGGTCCGTGGATGAAAACTACCTACAGAATGTGAAATTTGCATCCAACACAGTGAATCAACAGTTGCCCTGGACTGTCAGCCAGGTAGGCACAGTCTGCCTGCCAGGGGCACATCCAGCACACAACTTGATTTCACAGCCACTTTCTGGGGAGGGGTAGGAGACTGTAGATTCAAGCTGTCCCATCCACACCAGAGCACAGGGAATATCAAGCCCCGTGGAAGGGGGCTCATAGGGAAAAAAAAATGAATCGCAATGCTTGGATCAGTGAAATATTCTGCAGCATACACAGGTCTCCCCATTCAGGCAAGCGGCTGCTGTTTGGTTGCATTTAACCAACCCTTCATCCACCCAAAATCCAGCACCACCCAGTGGTTCCTGGAGAACTCGGGGACCTTGCACACAACACATCCAGGTCAACACATCCAACAGCCTGCAGAGAGCCTGGCTCCACACCCATGAAACACAGCCCCTACTTTCCTTTTATCCAAATGCACACTGGCTTTGGAAAAAATTTGCATGTTAGAACAATTAGACGTGAAACATTACATGCCTTATCTCAATGATATTACATAATTGGATTTGCGGCATACACAGATAATGAAAGCCAGAGCTTCCAGCAGCCAGAAATATAAATCATACACTGGATTTTCTACAGTTAAACTCAGGAATATTTTAAGAGGCCACAGCAAATGCATTGTTTATATTAAGAAATCGAATCATGTTATTAGGCCCTCTATTCATCTAGTAAAATCTTTAAAAAGCTCATAAAGTTGTTACTTTATTAGTTCAGACTTATTATATGTATTTGAAGCAATACTCAGAGGTATTGTTAAACTACTCCAGGCAAGGGTTACAGGTCTTATGTATTTTCCTTTTGGTTGTACCAGATGTGTTGCAGGCGGTGGCTGTGCCAGGGGTTTGTTGGGAATCTCACTGCTCGGAGCAAGCGCAAGCAAATTTTCATGTGTTACTGTTCACTGGAGACCCCTGGCACATTTAGTGCACTGGCAGCTTTGCTTTTTGCATGGATAACTCTACACCTGCCTGCCCACCCATCCAATCCATCGTCCCTGAGGAGGAAAGGCCACCTGAGAGCTGCCGTGCAAAGGCAGCTGTTATCCCACTCCAGAGGCAATGATGCCTGGACTTCTTGCAGTAATTAACCCAAACAAGCTCCTGCTCTGCATCGCCAGAGCACCCACAGAGAGTGTGCAGGACCCAGCGTGACACACCGTGAGTACCAGGGAATCGTTTACAGAGCTGCTCTCACAGCAATTCATCTCCATCATCCTCTTGGATCCAGACGATTCATGCAAATAGCTTAATGTGTTAATTTACATATTTGATGAATATGCATTGTCACGCCCCTAGAAATGACAGCAAACATCCTAATTACCAGCACACAAGCCTGATCAGGCTGCGGGATGGAAGGAGGTTGTGGAGCAGAGCTGTGCTATGCTTCTGCTGGCTCTGGCTGCTCCATGTGCTGCCAGGCTGTTCCCGGAGCTGCTGCCCCTCATTCCCTTGCCCAGCTCCTCCACCAGCTCTCGATGTGCATTGAGGCCCTCAGCTTTTTCAGGGGCAGGTCAAAGAGCATCTGATCCCAGAAGCCTCCCAGTATTGCCAACATGTGTGCTTTGATCCCCAGTCCCTGGGCGGCCGGTGTTCCTCCCCAGCCCCGCTTAAGGGGACCTGCAGGAGGACCTCAGCCTACACTGAAATAAACAAACCCATCCCTGGTGGCTGCAGAGAAACCACTGACAGAGAACCCTGAAGTATTCTCACGATATCCAGAGCACAAATTCACAGAACCTCAAAATGACAGAGATTTTCTTATCCTTTGGCAATCTTCTAATTCTTAACCAACTCTGCTAACTTTCTGGAGTTGGATCTGATTCAGGAAAGCCTAAGGCTATCAAAAGGAGCATGTATGAATACAAGAGCATAGGGCCTTTTGACCAGCCTCCAACATGAGCACCCCCAGTGAGCCAAAATCAAGTTCCAGAGTCTCCAAGAGACATTCAGGACCCCACTAAATCACTCTGGGCAGCACAGCTCCAAGGGGGCTACACTGTGAACAGCTGCCTAACACAGGCAGGGCTTCAATCATCATCCCAGCCTTGCTAAGGATCTGCCCCAGCCTGAAACCTTCACAGTGAATTTGGCAGGCTACAGGGTAAAAGGCTTTCCCCACGCTGCCTCCTGCATCCCTCTGCCTTCCCTGGGCTCCTTCCTCCCGGAGCAGCTGTGCACCAGGTGAGCCAGCCGGCGGGAAGCTGAGCAAGGGGCTCGCAGCCCCCTGTGACCCCACAGCCCCTCTCCCCCCTCCCTGGTGCCTGCCTGCCTTTGAAGCTTGGCTAATGACATAATGACATCCTGCTCCCTCCACCTCCCCCTGCCCGCCAATGGGGCCCCCATGCCTGACCTTAAGGTGTGATGGCTCCTTGGGTTCAAAGCAGGGAGAGGATGCTCAGAGCTGAGCCCTGGGGCAGGGGGGGCAGGGGACGGAGGGGCTATGGAGAGGAGCCCCACATCACCCCACACTTCAGCTCTCCCCTCTGACCTCTCCTCGCTTAGGCCAAGAGGAACAAGGCCATTTTGCAGCCCCAGGGGCGACAGCTATAATGGACCTTGCAAACCACCACGTTTTCCCTTGCACTGCGGTTCGAAAGAACTCCGGAGAAGGCTAATTTTTCCTGGCTCCTCTTGGCCAGCCGAAACGTTAGCAGATTCAGTCACTACACTGGGAGATTTTACCTGGAAATCAAGCCTTTTCCAGGCGACTGGCCATCACAGCTCCTTGTGCCACCAGAGACTAAATAGTTTATAAGGTCTAATTATTGATGCAGATGGGCACTGATCACTCCTCAGCAGTGTTTCAAAGAGTGATCAGATGAGAGGCAGCTCTCTATTTGATACATCATTAAATCAGGCTCCCCTTACCTGCTTCTCAGCTCAGTCTCTGCTGAAGACTATTTTTAACAGTGTTTCCCAAGTTCTCTTTAAAAAAAATCCATGAAACTTGAACAAAGCCCTCCCAATCTTTCCATGCAGACAGGGAAAATATTTTTAATCTTTCCCTCTCCAGTTGAGTATCAGCAATCAGTTACCACTGGCTCAGATTTATTTAAAGGGATGTACAACATGAAAAAGCAACCATCTATTATTAGAAGCTGGGGATGCAAAAACTCCATCACTGGTGGCTGCAGCCATTGTAAAGGCCATTAAGGGAGCTACTCTGCCTAAATGCACATAATCAGCAAATTTATGGCCTGTTTCTTCTGCTCAGAGAGGAATTGGTAGAGGCAACAAAGATGTGTGATGCTGACAGCTTACAGACAGGGCTGGGGTGCAAACTCAGAAATATTCTCTGCCCCAAACAGGCAACAGTTTGGTGCATAAACACACCCCATGGATCTCACAGCAGCTCCGTGGCATACACAGACAAAGCTGCCCCCTCCACCTTAATTGATTCCCCCCAGGGCTTTGGGATGGGTTTTATAGTGCATAACTAATACTGATAAGCAGGCGTGATAAGGCAGTGTTATTATCCAACTAATGGGTCACTTCATCCACACATACTTTCTAATTTAATTGAAAACAGGAACACGAGTTGCAAGCAGTCAAACCACCGGTATCATCCGCACCAGCATTCCTGGCAGTTTTTTTTTTGCTCTCCCTTCCCACCTTCAGTAGCTGATGAACCACAGCAGATGTCACATAACCGTGTTTTGTGGCTATGGATTCACAGTTGAAGATCTCTGGATTCAATTCAGCCACGCAGCAAGGAACTTCAAAGAGAATTGCATCCATCACTTTCAGCAGGGCTGAACTGGCCTTTGCTTATACCTACCTCCCTAGGTCTGCCCTGGAAAGGAAATTCCTGGAATAACTTTCATGTGCTTAACCCTTCGGAAATGGTAGGCATTAATAAAGCCCCTCCTCAGCATCCGCTTGCCTGGCAGAGGTTGGAGGCCATCCATGTCTGATTGGCAGAGATGTTTGCTGGTCATTAGCAGAAAAACACACCTCTGCATTTCCATTCTGCTGGAAAACTGTATTTCCAGTCTCTCCTGAGGACATTCCTGAAGAGCACCGCTACCATTACACAAATTGCTTTAAGGAGAGCCTGGCCTCCTCTAATAACAGCTACAGGACTAGGCAGAAATATCAGATGAACTTCTCAGTTACTCGGGTACTGGGGAAAAACAGTGACTTCAAATTCACAGAGACTAAAATCTTTTCTCCATTTTCAGTAGGTCCAGTGCTACCCACCTCCTGAGGAGTATTTTTGCCCATTCTCACCAATCCTGCGCTCAGTACCATGAGGTATTACCACATCGCAATGCTCTAGTTTGGCTCACACTCAGAAATCAGACCAGCATGCATGGCTGGAACTGAATTATTAAGTATTAATGACTACATCTCCCCCTTGTGCCTGCAAACACTGCAAGAGGCTACAAACTCAAGTTCTGCCACTGTTAAACATCAGAAGTTTTTTTTAACTGAGATAGACAGACCTTAGAGCAAAATCGAGCCCAGTCCAGCAGCAGAGGGCAAGAGCTTGGACATGGTGAGAGTACTAGAGCCTTGCTCGAGCTGTGGGTGGGCACACAAGAGAGCTCACACCATGAACGCACACCTCGTTTGTCAGAAAACACTGGCTTTTGCTCAAGTTTGAAAACAAAATGCTTCCCAGCCTGCCTGTAAGTGTATTTCCCTTCATTAGTACTAAGATCAACAATTTAGCAGGAGGCAGCTAGGGGATAGCAAGACCAATCCAAACAGTTTTACTTAAATTCCATCTAAAATGAACCCAGTTTTCTGGGCTTTTAGCAACGGAGGGATAATGTATGCCTATTAAAGAGCATGTCAAAGCCCCAGTCACACAGTCTGGGCATTCAGTTAAAGCGAAGGTCACAGATCTGTGCCCTGGGGCCAGGGGAGAAAGGCTCAGAGGAAGAGGAGTGGCCATCTGGTCCCCCGCTTATGCAGAGGTCACTGCTTTCTGTCACCCCCTCTGTGGCCTCTGACTTCTAGGACTCAAAGAGAAGGGGAAAAAAAAAAGCCAGGCATGATGAAAGTGGGGCCCTGATGTGCTGAGACAACTCACTAAAAGAGCTCTAACTAAAAACAGCCACATGCTCTGCACGGTTAAAGGGACAGCTCTTCCCTTCCTAGCACCCGCCGCAACACCAAGGTGGATTCCACACGTGGAAAATAGCTGGGATAAAACACTGGGCATGGTAAAAGCCTACCAAGCCTCCAATCAGCCCTGAGCCCTTTGTAAGACACACAACTAGAGCAGCAGCATGATCAGGATGGAAAGAGAGGGGAAAACCAGAAATACAGGCTGTTTGCAAAGCTCTCTGAAGTGCCAGATACTTGCACATGCCTGAAAATCAGATTGATGCTATTCATGCCCGGTGTGCTTGTTTCCTGCTTGGCAATGGCATGTGCACTGAATCGAATCCGCTAATTGTTCCACCCGCACCACAATTTGCAAACGAGATCGCTTAGGAGCCAAGAGAAAATAAATGAGGTGTTTATTAGAAGGAAGACTGGATTCATATTCTCCATAAAAGCAAAACAGCTCTGATGCTCAGCACTGTCTCCAGCCCGTCTTCCTGGTTGGGATGTGACTTTGAGCTGCTAAAGCTTTTATTCCTCCAGAGATGCTCATTCGGCATTCAAAGCAGAAAGGCATTATAGCAACTATACCATTTATTTTCAGAGTAAACAGGTTTCTTGTTCATTAATTACATGGGTCTTCAGATAACACACCAAATTTCCCATTACCTGGACACAGCGCAGTTTGTTCCCTGCATGCCAGCACACTGTAGACTTTTTATCAAGCAATTCTGCTTCATTTTAATCTGTAATTTATCTGTGGGCTCAGCATCAGTGCCTGAAGGGCATTGTTTAAGTAACAATGCTGATGTACACATTCCCACATTAAATGTCAAGGGAGAAGAGGCCTGCTCCAGAGGATGCATGAACTCAAAGGAAATCATTAAAAGCCACTGGCCTGCAGAAACTAAATTGTATTTGAAAAGAAAAACTAACAACAGACAGGAAGCTACTGGCAACCAGGCATGGCTTAGGAAAGTGGCTCTGGGGGAAACAGCTCGGTTTCCCCTTACAAACTCTCATCATGGACCAGATTTCTTTCCTAGGCAGTGACAGACACAAATTCAAATTCCAGCTCATACACACAGCCCTGGTGCATGGCTCGGTGTCGTTTGGATTTAATTCTTGTTTCTCCCCAAAGTGCAGCAGCGTCGCACCATGTCCCTTTGAGGCAACAGCAAACCTGCCACTGCCTGTGGACGGAGCTGGGATTTCACCAGCCTTCCTTGCTCCCCGCCAGCTTTGAAGCCACTGGAAATTACTGCAGCCCCATCAAAAGCAACAACTCCAGTTAAAAGCTGTTGAGAGCCTTCCCCACTTTATATCCCAAATGTGCTCCTGTTAAAGCACACCCTCGAGCAAGCACAGATCAGTCTCGGGAATGCCACAGTTTTAGTGACAACAGGAAAAAGAGATGCTTCATATTTGCTGACTCTGTCTATATTTGTTCAGGAAAGAAGAAATATTTATCCCTAGGATGCAATCTGCACTGTGATGGACTTAGAAGCTACTTCTAAATTAAGGGAAGGGCTCCATGCTGTGTAAAAGTGAATCAGCATAACACACAGAGAAAGCAAACCATTACTTTGGTCAGGATACTTTTAAGAAGAGGTAATAAAGCAAGACTCCACTATCTCATTCCTGCTGGTCAAAAACATGCCAAGGATGGAGGCAGCTCCCAAAGGTGTTGTGCAAAGCGCCCTCAATCCAGCAGAGCAGTAAAGCACCTACACAATTACAGCTGAGAGTAATGCCACCAAGTGTTGACTTTGTGGCTCTAATCCCAGAAAAGCTAATGCTTCTGGAGATTCCAAGGAGATGGGTACTACAGCCCTCTGGAAAGTCCCAGGGTGCTGGCAGAGCAGCTCCAGAAGTCCACCTTCTTGGCTTACTAACATGACGGCACCTCCAGCAATTAGGAGTTCTCTCACAAGTGTGAATTAGCACAGCTGGCATTGCCTGATCCAGACCCAGTTTAGGAAACATCCCACCTACAAACAGCCAACTAACAGGCGCATTCTGGATTTAGAGGTTCTTCAGCCCACAACACTGTGCTGTTCAAGACAAGCTGGAAGTCCAGCAGGTCTCATGGAACTTTTCTCAAATCAATACAAAACACCTGTGTCTTCAGGGAAAAAAACATTTCCAGTGTACTTCACACTAAGGAAGGGATAGAGGAATTAGACGCTGATTCATCTGCAAATATAATTAAACCCTGTAACACTAAGACTTCAGGGTTAATTTAGTTGCATGTCCATGTTATATGTGCAACGAATCAGAAACAGGCCTATTAATTTACAGCTTTACATACAATATATTCAGAATGTCACATAAAATGGTAGGAATGTAGGCAGTACCATCTAAAACTCTGCAGTTGGTAAATTAAATATATTTGCAGCAAGGTAAATTGAAATACATACTGAACTTATTACTGTGTCTAGTTTAATATCTACAAATGGGTTGGATTTCTCCAGGTGAATATTAGCCATATGCAGTGAAGGAAATTTGGCTGTTTCCATCCCTCTTCTCACAATATTGCTTTCCTCCTGGAGAGGCTAATCAGCCCTGACTGGCACTGGGGTGTTGGGGTGAATGATGGAGCGTGTGAAAGTTTCAGAATTTGACTGTCCCCCAAATATTAGTAGGAATAAGTATTGTATTTTCAAAACACAGCACTGTATTGTAGTGACCCTGCACAATATCAGACGCACAGCTGGAAAAACCAAGGTGTTTTGGTCCTTCTCAGAAGCATTTAGATGTCTTCATACCCAGGGGACCACCAAACATGCACTCAGGAAGGTCAGGGATGTCCCACAGGCTATTATAGCCAAGGCTTAGGACACAATGCAGGGCTGAGCAGAAATTTGAGGAGGAGGAGGAAGAAAATACTCATGTAAGACGTTTTTTCCACCAAGCCGGTCTACAGGATCCCTGCACTTCTGAGACAGCAAATCCAAAGACAGTTGGACAAAATGCCTAACCAAGAACCCAGCCCGAGCTGCGCAAGGATTTCCTAACTTTATTGAAAGAAAATCGGGACCGGTACGTGAGGCTGCACTTGAATTTCATTTTCAGAAGAAAAACATCCCCTTTCTCCACCCCCCCAACAGTGCCCCTGCCTAATGGGCTTTATTTAAACTGGACTCACCAACAGCTCTCCTCCACCCCCCTTCATACTTTCAATCCATAATGCCTGAAAGGCTCTTTCCCTGGACCTTGCACGGTTTATAGGGTTAATTGAATGCACACTGATCTACTAAGTGTCCATAAGAAGAAGCACCATTCTTTAAGATGTCATTTCTTCCCCCGGCCCCCTCCCCGGCCCCCCAGACAATGCTGTGGGGCTGTGCCCGGCCAGGCTTGGCCCCAGCGAGGTATTGTTCCCCTGCCGGGGGGGCCTGTGCAAAACAAAGCAAAACAAAAGAATCCCTCACATGCCTAAAAAAGGAGACTTCATGCCAGAGCTAACCTTTGAAGATTTATTCCCCGCTGCCCTTGTGACCCAATTCAACCTCCATTACTCAGGAATTCCCCAGACAAGCCCCGAAAGGCAGGGATGGAATTTCGGACTTTCTAACTCATTTGTTTGTGCAGGACAGGGTGGTCTGGCAACCCTGGCCAGACAGAGAACTCGTGTGCTGGGAGAGGGTTTATATAAATATACATCTGTATTTATAGGTATTTTAGGTATTATATGTAATTATCACGACGATTCCCTTTCCCTCTGCTTAAAATTGCAAATCCTCACCTTGCACAATGCAACTGGATTGTAATAGGCTTTTGTGCTGTTGCTTCCCTCAAGTCTTAGAATTCACCGCCTACTTTTGGGGCTGGAAACTGGAGGGGGAAAAAATAAAAAGAAAGAAAAAGAGAGGCTCATCTACATTATAAAACTGGAGCATGTTTCTCTTGAGAATATCTCTAGTGGGGTGAGAACTTGGGAAATGCTCATCTGGGACATCTGCTCCAAATTCTTGCAACAAAGCCTTGGGAGGGCTGTGGGGTCCATGATGTGCCAGGCTGGGCAGATCTTAATGCAGGGCCACAGGAAATGCCCAGAGGGATGTGTCTGTGCCCAGCAAAAAGTCAGAGAAACCCTAAAGGAAAGATATAAGAGCCATAAAGTCAAGACAGATCCACCCCAGGAGTGTTACCTCTGTATCACCCTTCTGTCTGCAGATGGCTTTCCCAACAACACTGGGGAGTTGGGGGAAGGAATCCAATTTAACACTAAAACTTGGAGGAAATAGCTTGGAAAGGAGTCATAAAAATGTCACATAGGCCTGGTCTCATTAGTCCAGTGTGGGACGTGTCCCCCCACAGCATGCCAAATGCAAACCCAGACAGAGAGCATGATAATTCCAGGTCCAGTTCGAGCCTCCCAACATCATCCTTAGCAGAGCCTAGCTCTGCTGGGTGGTCACAACCCATGGGAGTGAGACTCTTGTAGCTGCTGATTTCCAGGGCAGGAGCTGTACCCCCTTTTCAGGGTGCACTTTCTGTCCCTGCACAGTAACGTGTTTTGGCCTGTATTTTTCTCAGGGCTCACTAATCAATCATGGTTACCCTTGGACCCTTCCTCCAGGATGGCAAGGGGGATTTTGCATGCCTCAGGTGCTGGGAACAATGAGGTCTCACATTATGACTGAAGGGGGAAAATTCTCTCCCCATGGATAGTGGTAGGTGACAAAACCTGGCTGGATGGAAAACAACTGCCTGGCTCTTCTGCAGCCCACTGGCCATGGCCTACAAAAGCAGCTACAAGCTGCCTGCAGAATTTCTCATCTTGGGAAGAGCTCGGGCCAAGGCATCTCTGCCTCAAGCCAGTATCTCCCAAGGTGGAGGGAGACATCCGCAGGGAATGGTCCCTACTCCAGCCCACTACACTGCGCTTGCTGGAGCAAAAGTAACACTGTTACAGCTGCTGAACACCTTAGAAAGCAAGAAGCCTTAGAACACCTTAGAAAGCAAGACGTTCATCTACAGGAGACCTCAGAGACATTTGCCTTAATGAGACAAGGCGATCCATGCTCCCACAGCACAAAATACTCACACCATTGCTTCCCTGTTCCAAAAGACATGATCCTGCCACCCTACCTGGGGAGCAATGCAGGAGCAGAGAGCACTCACAGGTCAATGAGCATGACACAAAAATATTCTGGGCCAACTGGACTTTATACCCAAGCACAGAAGTGGCTCTGGAGAGCAGGTAGTGCTTGCCCACCTGCAGCACCATCCAACTTCAACAGGAGGCAAAAGCTCTCCTCTTCCCTTACAGGGCCAGAAAGATTTCACCAGCTTTTGACACTCACAAACACAGAGCGTTTAATCACTGAAGCTGGTTAAGTGCAATAATTAATGATCTTACTGCCATTTGTGTGTTAAAAGGCATCGAATTAGAATGGGACCTTTTGATGTTGGCTTTGAATGAGCAGGAATGACTCCAGCAGAGCAGGTCTGAATTCCTCTCCAGGCAGGGCAGCAGCCCCAAGAGACTGAAGGCTTTCACACTCCACACCAGCTCTGCAGCAGAGCTCTGGACTGTCTCAGCAGCATCCACCCTTCCTATTCCTCTGTGTTCCTTCTGAAAAATGACAGTGATACCGTTCACCTGCCCTGCTGGCCTTGCATGAATTCCCTTGCTAATCATGGCACAGTCCTTTGGAGATGGAGTGCTGTTCTCGGCTGGAGCTGTGCTGATACAGGCCAGCTGGAGCTGTGTCCCATTAAGGGGTAGGTGTTGCTGGGGTCTGCACTCAATACCTAGGAAACAGGCTTGAGAAATGAGGTTATGCACACAGCGTGGTGCTGCACGTGAACTAGTAAAAAGAGCTTTACTTCTGCCTAGTTGCTGCAGCCCTGAGTGACTGGCTGATTACTCCATCTATATACAGTAAGGCTACACTGTAAATATGTCAGCATGGTGTCAAACAGCTCAGAAGTGGTAAGTACAAGGTGAGACTCTGGAATGTAAAAACAATTCCCTTTTTTTGCTGGGGTCTGCTAAGTACATTGGCTAAATGTCTAAACCTTTACAGCAAAGAGTTTCAAAGTGACCGTCACTAAGCACAGCACATCTCAGGTGGATGCAACACAGCCCCTCGCTGGCCAGGGAAAAGTCATCTGCAAAATTCACTATATCATTGTCCCAATCATTTACCAAATCACAGAAGTCACACCAGAAAGTCTCCTGGATTTCTTCTAAACCCTCTCTCCCTAGGAACGACTCCAGAGCCATCAGCATTGAATCCCAGGCAGCCACACCACCTGAGATAAAAAGCCCTGTAGACTTAAAAAGTAGAGACATCTCCCAAACAAACACAACGCAGGCTGGAACACCCTCACTAAGCAAAACTCCATTAAACTCCTGACCCTCCTCATTAAGATAAATGAGGTCTGACTGTCACTTTAACTTGCCACCCTTTCACTTAAAACTGAGAAAGAAGCAGATGCTTAATTAGCATCCCTCATGGGTATTCACAGGTCTCAGTGTAAGGAGGAAGCAATCTGCCACTCCTTCATAGAAATCCTGGGTGACATCTCTGTGCACCAGCAGCGACACACGCTGCTGAAATCCCTGGAGGGACAAAACTCCAAGTGTGAAACTAGGGCTTTGCTAGGAGCCCATCTCTCACCTCCATGTCCCAAGGCAACCCAAGTCAAACACCTGCAGCTATGAGCTCTGTCTGATCCCTGGATCTGTGGGTAAAATTAAAGATTTGCTAGTTCTTAGCTGAGATAACTCACCCAACTCCAGGTACAGACCCAGGAACATGCTATGGTACAGACAAAACCCCCATACACTAACAGATATGCAGCAAAAAAACCCCAAACAAACAAATAAACAAAACCTCTAGATCTGTTTTCAAAACTTTTAAAACACCCACAGTTTAAACCACTCGTTTGAGGACAGGCACCACATTCTGCCCTGGTTAAGGATTTTGGGATAAGAGTCCAGGCACAAGTGAGCTTCAGCTTCCTGCCCTTTTGCCATATCTGGCCATGGCCCATCTCATCCCTGTGGTCTATTTGGTCAACTTGTTTTACCTGAAATTCTGTAGCCATCAAGAGCTACCCAGCTTCTCCAAGGAACATAGAGAGACAAAAGCAGGTGTCTGAGAAAACCAGGAGGAAAATGACCTTGGGAAGGAAGGAACTAGAGCAGCACTGCAATCAGAGCCCAGGAGGACAAGAGTTCTGCATCCATGGTGGATCCCCATGCTGTCATACACCACCTGCTACTGAGCCAGAGCTCCTGAGATGGGAACTTGCACCTTCCAGCACTACCCAAGGAGCACTAAGGAGGAATATGAAATCCCCAAGGTGCCAAGACCGTCTAAAGAAATCACACTTAGAAGAGCAATTCAGCCATCCTTGTTGCCACATGACAAGACACTCAGTGACTCTTCTCCAGTGAAAACACAGCAAGTCTCCAAGTGAGAAAGAGCAACAGATTAGACCCCTTAGGAAAAAGATAAAATGGACTGTTGGCTGTTTAAGAGTCCTTGATTTGAGGATGGTGGGATTGCAGTTCAATTTTATCAGCTGCTCAATAGGTACATTTAATGAACTACACTGCTGGCGGTCTCTCATCTTAGACAGGGATTAGCAATAAACTGGGAGAAAACAAAGCAATTTGATGGAAAAGCACAAGATGGGAGCAAAGCGGGATGGAGACCACTTCGACCTCCACAATACCACGGAAATTTGCAGCTGAACGCATTAAAAAGCCCACAAATAACCTGGATTAAAAAACAAACCCCCAAAAGTCACCTTTAAGCAACCCTCCATTTATTTTCCATTAAAAACTCCTGGTGGTGTGAATTGGATTCAAATGAGCGTATTTACATTTGCAGAAGGAACCTGAAGTCAGGCTGTCAAAATGTCACTCTGTCACTCATGTTTTCATCGCACCCCGTCACAACACCGAGATGTTTCGCTCACCACCTCGACAGCCTCCTTGGACACAAGGGAATGAGTGGCAGGAAGGAAGGACGGCTGCTGGGAGGGTGTCTCATAAGGATGCTCTAGTGGAAAAGTGTTATTTGCCTGTGAATTCTGGCATGCCGGGCTCTTATTGTTGTTGGCTTTCAGCCAAGCACTGCCAGGACACAAAAAGTCAATTTATGCTGGGATTTTCCATTGACTCACTACCCCTTGTTCCTCACGTTTTTGGGGCAACTTATTACAGAAGCTGGCATTGGCCATATGTGGAGTTTTCACATAAGCGTTCATCCTGATTAAGAGCATGCCAGGATGGAGAGTAAATTACAGTGGGTCAGGACCATGTTCACTGTGAAAAATAGTGTGTTAATAATACAGGACAATTACATGATTCCTCTAATTTTCATTTTAAAAAAAGCTCATGGGGGAAAAGACCCAAATTCTTTAAAACCAAACAGTTTAGAGCCATAAAATTCTGCTCTTCTAAGTGAAGTTTCTGAAGGTAGTAAAAATCTCCAGAATGAAAATAAATTCCAAGTAAGACCAAGATTTACCACTTGAGGCTCAACAGTCAAGGGAAAGCATCAGTAAGTGATTACTTTTCACTCTGTAACAGGATGCTCATGGTGCAGCAGAGATGGAGTCTGTATCACTTCCCATGCAAGGACAGGGCAATTATAAAGGACCTCACCCCTTCTCTTTTGGTTTGTCCCCAGAATGGCTCTTTCCAGGCTCCATCTCCAAGCCTTTTGTGTAGCAGCTCCCAAACATTTTGGAACCAACTTTATAAAACAAGCTGGAGCTGCAACATGAGATGGTGTGAACAGACCAACATTGCAGAGGAGACATCCACACAACCCAAAGGCAGAAATTCAAATCCTTTTTGGCTTCTACTTGACTGATATTCTTGCAGGAAGAAACATCCAACTGCTGCCTCTCAGGAGGCTGGGTTCACCCTCCTTCAGGAAAAATGGCTCCAATGCCAGAATTGCTCCGGGGGGGTAAGGTGTTCCAGCTCCTGCCCAGTTGCTACTGTGCCAGAGCAGTCTGCAAGCCTTTCTGGGCCCTATGCCATGAAAAAAAGCTGGATAACAGGATGCTTATAGTCTCCAAAACCAGGAGACAACCCAAATTATCTCTCAGGAATGATCTCCAAGCCCAGGTTCTGATTTTTATACATAGCTGCTCACAACCTAAAGATGGAAGCACATCCCGTGTACTAGAATATCCCAAATCCCTAATCAGTATTAAAAAAAGTAAAAAATGCTTTTTCCCAATACCCTTGTCTTGTTGGTTTTTTTTTTTATTTTTGAACCAGCTGGTTTGGACCCTGCCAGAGTCAAGAGACTGCATTAACCAGAGCTGATGTACTAACCCATCAATTCTGCACTCCTCTGAGATGTTGCCTTCAAGCTCATTATCCAAAGCCTAAATTGCCAAGAATTAGATATCTTCACTCTCCATATCAGCAGGAAAAGTGGAAAGAAAAAAAAATCAAATACAATTCACAAGCCCACAATCTAATTAGGAGAAAAACTTCCAGTCCTGAAGCGTTTGTCAGTTTTACATCCTGCAAAATGCATACTAATCCCCTTTCCCTGCCCGCTGCCTGGGACTGCCACTACACAGCTTCCACAACACACCAGCAGTGATCAGCATTAGGCCTTCCTAATGTGTCTCTGAAACAAAAGCAATTACAGAGTCGTCCATTCATATCTAAAGGCGCACAGACTACAACTTCCCTCAGGAGGGTAAAGACATTTCATCAAAGCAATTATATTTATGTGGCATTAAAGTACTTTCTGTAAAGCCATGGCAGTTACCTTTTTGCATCCAAGGCAGGGGCGGTAACAAGGAGCCCTCTCACCCCATCCAAACTGTTCCAAGCATATTTTTTGCCTGTTTAAAGATTGCTAACACACACACACACTTTGGAGGTTTGCTGCCTTATTTTTAATGTTATTACACTCCCTTCCCCAAGGGATCCGACGTGCAGATTGGAGCCTATTTACATGACAAGGGACGAGGAATGGAAGAAGCTCATCAGTTTATTCAGCTTTCCCAGCTCTCATCATGTCATCAAGGACCTTCTGATGTCTGGCAATGCTGTGAAGCCCCAACTTCCAGCATTTCACAGTTCTGTCAACCTTAGCTCTCATTATGCTAAAGCGAGATATTTTCAAGCCTTTTTTTTTCCTCACAAATCACAAATGCTGGAAACATGACTTAGGTACATCATAACAGCTAAAAGCCAATAGGCAACCTAAAGGAAATAATAATTTCTTATTTTTTAATATCAAGAACCCAGAAAAAGTGTTATAATTTTGGGAGGGGAGAGATCAATCAGGTTTTTAATGCTGGAAGTTGTCGATGCAGCACATTATTTATTTTTCACTTTTCCCCCTCACTTTTCCTACAGGAAGCAAAGCAGCCCCCTAGAATTCCACCTATGAATTTCACAGTGTGCCTCGCAAAATCAAAATGCGAAGCCTTGGCGTGACATTTCAAATCTCTGCTGTTCAACAGCTGATCATATTTTCCCTTTGAGCTGCACCAGCTGCACTCCACCGGCACACCGGGCTCGTGCGGGGCTGCCAGTGGCAAATTCAGCACCGGGATCCCAGCTTGGAAAGACAGTTCCTTCCAAGCAAAGGCAGCACCTAGCTCTGATACACAGGGAGGATGCTTTTGGTGCTTGGAGTCCTCGTGTTTGACCAACATTTTCTTGGCTCTGAGCTCTCCATCATGCTTCCTGAGCTCCTTGCGGGAAGGCAAGACCGACCACGACTGCACATTGGTGCTGCCCAGCTCATGACTCCAGAAGGATCTCCCTGCAGCCCTCCTGTCCTTTTGGGGTCGGAAACCACCAGCCTGAACATTGAAGCTGGCAGAGCATCCTGTGGACACAGAACCTCACCCCATCCCTCCTGCCTCCCTGGGTGCTGCCGGGCACGCTGCAGGCTGGGGCCGGCTCCTGCCACTTTGCCACGCTGCAGCCGAGCGCTGTGCTGGCCCAGGGATGAACTTGTTGCCATGGCAGGAGTCGAGGCATGCGTTGCGCTGCCGGCATGGCAGCGAGCAGCAGCCTGGAGTGCCGGCTGCTCCTCCACAGCGGCTTTTTGTTGTCCCTGTCTCACAATGTGCCTGTCCTCTGCCCTGATGGAGCAGCCTGGCAAAGCCCAGCTGGCCATACAGCACAGCAGCACCGCGGCTGAGGGCCCGACATCGCTTTGCTGTGCACTCTGCCTCTTTCCTGCCTGCTGCAGGGCAACCGTGGGAAAGCTGATCCCATGGCACAGGGGAGTCTCTCCCTGCAAAGACAGGGCCTAAAGGGATGCCCAAGTTTTGAAGCAGGGGATCTGTTAAAAAGAGGTGATTTTAAGTGAGGGGAAATAGCATCACTCCAAAAGGAGTTTGTCCCCAGCTAATGCATTTCCTCGCAGCTGCTGGGATGTTTGCACAGGACAGGCTTAGCTCCGCTGCCTTTTAAAACTCCCTTACAGCTTTGATTAGCCTTGCTAAAACTAAGGGCATCTCTCATTCACACACTAATTAATGGCAGGCTCAGAAGAGGCTGGTATCCCTCATCGTTGCAGATTTTAACAAGGAGAAATATAAAGGTAGACTTAAAATTAAAAGCAATGCTTCTTCCTGAGCAGCGGTTTCAGTGCCTCAGAGATTACAAGCCAGCCCCGCTCTGCGTGTCAGCAAGCCTTTACAAAATAATGAGCCTGCTTCCGTCCCAAGCAGCTCCTGTTGCACTGGAGAAATGAGCAGAAAGGTATTATGGGCTCACACTCACCAGATGGATGTCCTGCTTTGTTCTCCCCTTACTGAAAACCCTACACATACAGTTTGGATTATCTTCATTGTAATTCTAATCACCACCTCTGTTAGGGAGGGAGGGAGGAAGGGACGGATCCTTGCCATGGTCAGGAGAGCTAATTAAAAGTTGTGAGTCATCCAGACTTCTCCGCATGTTGGAAATGCTTTTGGAAGATCAGGTAATCTCTCGTTCTTGGGGGAACATAGTCAGTAAAAAAAAATTAAGCAGGCTCCCCTCGGGCAGGGAGCTGTAGGAGAACAAATCCCGTTCTCTCCACGGGATGCAGCAGCGTGAATCACAGAGGTGCTTCAAACACATGCAAACCACACTCTAAAGCAGAACGGCGCACACATGTTCCCCAGCACAGCCACACAAACACCTCCTGTGCACCTATACCATGCTGGCTTTTCAAACGCCTTGTCTGAGAGGCTTTTGCATATGAATATATGATGCACGGACTTCTGTCTTCCCACAAAAGAACTTCTGAACCCTCTGGCTGGTTCCTGGGTGGTTGGGTACAAGCTCAAAGGTCTCAGAAAAGTCAGAGCCAGGAGCCTCATGAAAATGGACAGCTGGCAGCGACGTGAGGTCGGCGCAGCTCCTCAACCCCGATTAGCCACAGCGCAGTCAGCGCGGAGCACTGTGCCCAGAGGGGACCGGCCTCCCTGGACCCACTGTGCTGGGAAGGACTGCCCATGCTGATAACGAGCTCTGACAGCTTCACGCAGGGTCAGGGCCCCCCACACCAGCTTGGCAAGGACAGTCTGTGAGCGACGGGCCCCCAGATCCAGTGGGGATGGGGGCAACTGAGGAGGACCATCCCCAGTTCCTGGAGATAACAAGGGCATCAGAAGAGTTGCCCAAGGTCATACAGGACGGCAATAGCAGAGCCAGGCTTCCCAAGGCATCAACCACCACACTGCTTTGGCCAAAACAGTCCAGTCAGGATCTTTCAGGGTAGATGTTGGCCCGACCCTGTCATTTAGAGGCCTCCAGAGTCTGAGCCCTCATAAATGTGTAGAGCACCCTTGGGGTGTCCAAAGAGACAAGGAAGCTGTTTTCTCATTGGCCATCAAAATACATTTTTTAAAAAATATTATTTTTGTTGCCATCTTTCCAACAGCTAGTGAAGCATGCAAAGACTTTTTCTTCTCTTTTCCCTCCCTTTTTTTCTGAGAAAATTCAAGCAGACCCCCTTGGGGCCCTGTCTCTCCTCTCCTCCCAAGCATTAGGATCACTAATGAAAGATGCAGTCAGGACTTTCCCTCCTGCCCCTTTACACATTGCTGTGGGAAACTATGGGCAGCTGGACATGGATCCTACTCCGAGCAAACAAAGTGCCTCAGCAAGTACCCTCACCTCGGACAGAGCTGCCATGCTAGGGACCAAAGGGATGTGGCTGCACTGCTTGACTATTTCGGGCAATGTCACCACATAGAGCCCAGGATGAGGGCAAGTCCCTGGACTGAGGGGGAAAAAAATGGTTGTGGGCAAACGACACCAAGCAATAAGGGAAAATGAAACTGCTGTTTCCACCTGATCATTTTGGAGATTTGCTCAGTACCATAAATGTGCTTGGATTCAAATCCATTTAGCCTTTGCCTCATGGGAACTCCTGGAGAACCTACTTGGCAAAAGGACACTGCAGCTGATGCTCCTGCTTTTCTGCCCAAGGCAAATTCAATCAAAAATAGACATGATTTTACCTAAACCATCTGCAAACTCACTTTTACTGACCTGGGCAGTAAATGGACATTTGGCACCTGGACATTCACAATCAGCTCATCCCAAATACACATTAGCCCTTTTAGTTGCATGGGAAGACTTGAGCAAGCTTCAATCATACTTCTAGAATGGTCAGGAAAGCCATGAATCCAGTTTGTGCAGTCTTGGCTTTTTCTTGCCCTGCTGCATCCAGAATATTCTCTTTGATGAAAGCTCACTATGCCCCTTCCCTCTTTGACACCTCTCCAAATCAGTGTTCCTCTGGGTCTCAGCAAACAGTGCAATCCTTAGTAGGGTGAGTTATGCCTTGGGCTTGAGGATAGGCATCATCCTGCCCATACATCTGGGCAGGGAATACCATGTATTGTGCTCAAAAGCCACCAGCCAACCTGCAGTGCCATGCTCCAAGAAAAGCATTGCAACTGAAGAAGTAAAAGCTCCTGCTCCTGGCCAAAAACACTTCACAGGAATCAACCACGACTTGATCTGGCAGGTTTGCTGCCCCTGCCCTTCCTGGGCACGGCAGGCAGGAAAATACTTGGGTTTTCCTCTATGAATAAGCACAGAAGAATCGATCAAATGCAGCACAGTACAATGCTGCAGCTGAAGTATGCACACACTGAACCTTACCCACTACAGCAACACCGCCACTCATTTACACACCAGCAGCCTAAAACTATCTCTTTTGTACACCCAAATTGATCCTCACTCTTAATTAGTGCTCTCAGTTGCAGCAAAATTTCATTTGTTTCTTCCAAATGTGGCCTTATCCATTGTCCCTCTCCCGTGACCTGTGAAAATTAGTCACTGAGCTCAGTGACAGTGGTAAGTTCGAAAAGCAGCATCAAAGGGACATAATGGGGCCTCTTAGGACAGACAAAAAACCACCATTAATCAAGGCATGCTCAAGAGGTGCCAACTTACTGAGGCATGTGAGTGGCGCAGGTCAGAGTGTGGGCCCTCCCACGGGAGGCGGGATGCAGAGGGATGTGTGGGTGCAGGAGAAACCCCACTGCCCAGACCTCAGCCTGCCCCAGGCACCCAAGCACTGCTGCTTCATGGGCGGATGGTCTCTGCTTTGCAAGTACCAAGGATTTGCACACCTGCTTTCCAAAAGAGGTTACGGAGACACCCTTTTTCAGGCAGCTCCTTACTATGGAGGTCATCTTGTGATACCCAATGCACTGCTCTAACTGGGTCTGTAGCCCCTACTCTGTCAGGGGCGAGGTATGGGCCACACATAGATCAGGAGGGAGATGTCAGCATCTCCATCTGCATTTCCAGAGCTAATACAAGAGCCTGCACATTCCCAGAGGCAAACACAACACTGTCCATCTAGGACCACCTTGCACTGACCCCCTTGTGCAATCCCAGGATCAAGCTAAGGGGAGAAGAAGCAAACTGCACAGACCAGAGTGGTGCAGTGCTGGGGAATTATTCCAGAGATCAGGACCTGAGAGCCCTATGGACAAACCTGCACAGGGACAAAGCCAAGGCAGCCCTTCAGTCAGTGAACCAGCAGCACAGCAGCTGAAAGGGGCCAATTTTAGCTAGTCAGCCAGAGATAGTTTTAACATCAGAAAACCAAAGCAATGAGGTAAATCTCTGCAAAATTCCAACCTCTGTGGCAAACAGTGTGTTTAAACCCTCTCCTGCAAATCCATGTCATTAAACAGAATAACTTGGACTCGGCAAATCCAAATGACTCTCACTTTCAAGGTCCTGCATTCAGAAGCCCACAATGGAGAACAATGAGGTAGAGAAAAAGCCGAGGATCTTGATGCTGCATTCAGAAGGCCATCTGGTCTGACCAGCACAGCCAGCGCTGGGAACGGGCAGCATCATGGGTTGAGATTTAATCTGAGCCACTTATTGGGTGACCTCAGGCGAATCGTTTGACCTCCTTTTGCCTCAGTCAACCCAACTGTAAAATTGGGTTTAAAGCAAGAACCTCTCTGAAAACCATATGCTGTGCCGAAGAGGAGTGGGAGCAGACTCCCATCCCAGCAACAAGGTTGTGATGGTGGGTAGAGCCAAAAGCAGAGTGGAAGAGGAGGTGCATAGAGTGGGGATCCAGCATCCCTTGATGGCAGGGAGCTCTAGTTGACAACTCTCCAAGGTCCTGTCCTTCCAGCCATGGGAAAGCAGCTTTGGCCCCTGTGCAGGGACTTACCCATATGAAAGGATTTGTGGGGTCTGCCCTTGCTCATATCACTACTGCATGCAAAGGCCCCAAACATTCAAAGCAAAGTTCCCAAATCCCAGTCACAATGATTACCCAGCTAGATAAAGAGCATTGATTGTTCTGGTCAAATGCCTCCAAAAACTGATTCCTACTCACAGACTTGCCAATGAACAGTGGCAGAAGAGCAGCCCCTCTCTCCCCTGGGCCCCAGCCTGGCCCTAGCACTGCGCACCCTCTGCAGGGAAGCGACACCATGCCCAACTAACATGGGTCCCTGATAGACTAAAACCAGCAGCTTGGCCCCCTCAAGGTGTTCACAGGGTATGCAAATGCCACTGGCAGCAAACCCATACTGGGTTCAGAGAAGGGAAACTGAGGCACAGCTGGTGCATGGATGTTACTGGCCACACCACGGCCATCTGGGACTCTTGTAGGGCAAAATGAGAGTGCAAGCCATACATAACCATCAGGCAATCCCCAGCCTGCTTGCAAACCAACCATCTAACTAGGGGCATTACAAATCCTTAAGCTGAAAGGACTAAGTAAATAAAGAGCTGCTCTAGGAGACATCATCAAAGAGATCATGGGGTGATGATGGCAAGGAGAAGACTAAGGTAGCAGAGACCTGCCCTCCCAAATAAAATAACCCCATGCTTTGAGAGGAGGCTGGAGCAGAGCGGCAGGCAGAGGGACAATCAGGATAAAAGCACACGGGGCTGGGCACTGTGCTGTCCCCACAGAACTGCCAGTGCAGGTTCCCCAGAGCTTCACCCCCGTTAAAAAAGCAGGCAGAAAGTGCCTGATGCTGCAGGTGTGGATGCAGAGATGTCAGAACTTCCTCAGCTGTGCTCCAAGAGTTAATTGAGACAAATAACTCCACAGTGCTGCCATTAATGAAATTCTTCTGATATATTTCCCCCGAGCTTTCTATAAATGACTAAGTGACATTGCTGCCTGCAGTGCAGCGCCCTCCCCCCACTCCCCGTATGAGAGACAACACTGCTGGAGCTGAGGTTGGTGCATCCACGTTAGAAGCCTCGTGAAGAAGTGCAAGATGATATTTAAATAACTATCACACTGCTAAGAAATGAGCAGCCAAAAGAAATATGGTCTTATAATATGCTCAAGTCTCAGGATGAATCCTGGCTGTTACATTGCAGACGCTGAAATGCTGTGGGTGGTAAGTGACAAACTCTTTTAATCCTGCAAATCTACTGAAATTCTCAGTCAAACCTCTCCAGTCTCCCCTCTGGTGACTCCTATATTTGTACATTTGTTTTGCAGCACACACAGGGCCAAACACTGCTACACTACAGATGTGAGAAGCAGCGTCACATGAGCCAGCATGTCCTAGGGGCAGCCAAAAGAGCTGATGGAGGGAAATAACCCACTCACCCATCATATCCGTCCTCTGAAAACCTCTCACAGTCTTTTTGCTTTACTTAGTTTCTTTTCCTTTCCTTTTGTTTCCTTTAGTAATTCCTCATGGCTATTTTTCCCCCTAGACCCAAGAACTTGCTCTGGGCTTACCATAAGCATTCAAAGCACATGCAATATAGAATCATCACTAGCATCAGGACCAAGCCCTTCTGCACAGCATTGGAGAAGAATGGGCATTAAATGTGAGCAGAGCAACAACATGGGGGGAAAAAAACCCTTGTTTATGGATGGAGGAAACTTGGCATGTAACATCGGGGGTTAAACTGCAATAAAATGCAAGCTAGCATTAGCTAAAAGTTCCTGGGAGTAACAGGACTATGTCTCCAGAGCCACAAACCAACACCAGGGCACACCTTTACCTCCAGCATGTTTTGCATCACTAAAACAAGTCATCACAGAAGTATCCCCCTTCCAACTGCAGAAACAGATTCACTTGTCCTAAGCACAAGCCACAGGTAGGGCTCTGCTGACAACAGATACTGTACAAGCACAAGAAAACACAACAGCAAACCCACGTGTTTAAGATCTGGCTTGGTGTTTTGAGCCAAGACTCACAATCTGCATCCAAACAGTGGCATTGCCCAGGAAATACCTTGGTGACAACTTTGGTGCCACCTTATTTAAACCTTAATTTAAAATGCTAACTTCATAATGAGTGGAACAAAACTGTGTAAAAACATTTCCCACTCTAATCCTCGTTTGATCCCCCCCAGTATGGCCTTCTTTTGTAATTACATCCCTTTGTGATCTCACTCTAATGCCTTGTATTGTGACCCATAAAATAATCAGCCCCCTTTGTCTCTCCCTAATCCTATTAGACTTCCTTCTTGTCTCTACACTCTTATAAATGCTGCCATTATTTGGGCTCAGCAGCTCTTCCCACCACCCCAGAGCCTGGAAAGGGGGCTGCAGGTTAAACCCTGAATATATTCTGTGCAGAGGAGCTGAAATGATGGGAAGATCCTTGCTGCTTTAAAAACCCTGTGATTCCCAAACTCCTCCCTTAGCCACAGAACTTGGCAGGGAAAGCTTCCAGAGCTATTATCAGGTACCACAGTACTTCAAATATTGGGCAGGTTCATTTCACCAAACTTCAAGAAACCTCTTTGCCTCTGAATTGCACCATCAACCTACTCCCCCTCTCTCCTTTTTTTTTTTGGTTTTTTTTTTTAAAAGCATCAGATCAAACAGGGAAAATTGCTACTCTCAGGCTGGGTAGGTGCAGAGCCTGATCCGATACCCAGTTTGATGGTGATATCCAATTAGTGGTAACTGCTTGTTATTGAGTGATATAATCAATGGGTCTTACTCCACCGGCTGGGCTGTGATTTATGATGATGTGGAGCCAGGTCCATCAAATTACAGCATTGGTAAAAAGGGCTGCAAATGCCATGAGACAACATGATCAGAGTCAAGTGAGGCCAAGTTAAGCAAAGGGTGGTGATGAGAAGAAAGGTGGCTGTGTTTTGGGAAGCCCACCTTCCAGAGGAGTGGACTCTGGAGGTTACTGTTGCCCAGAGGGTATCTTCATCCACAGGGAGCAAAGGTGTGCTCAGCTGCTGGCACACACAAGGGAAATCCAGCTCCTCAAAGAGACCCAGGAAGACACAGCCAAGCGGTGCCTCCAGAGAACACTCTGCTTCTGAAACTGATTTTAATTAAGACAGCTCGGAGTCATGTGAAATTATGAAACTGTCATTAGGAGACAGAAAAGATCTGTATTCAATAATCTGATCAGACTATAAAAACATGTTGCATTCCACAACCTTTTAAACTAACACACCCGGGGTTTGAACAGACACAGAAACATCAACTGAAAGAATTCCAACTGGCGTGTTAGAGGGTGGAAATGCGGAGGGCCTCCCTTAACGCAGTCACACGTAGGCTTCTTGCACACTTGTGCTTGTTCAAAAGAAGGTTACACTATAAAAATATTATCAATGTGTTTATGACCTGACCCACCAATCCACAAACCAGCCAAGGTCCATTTCCCTCCACTTAGTATCTTCAATTAATAACGATGACATACAGAAATACCCCTGAATTTCAATTAAATGAATTTAATGAGTCAATTTTTAGGTGGAAGGTTTGAAGAAGCACCCACCCTGTGGGGAAAATGGCAGCACCTTGAGCTCATCAGGGCCGCACACGCAGCGGCTGAGAGTAGCATATTCTTCTCGTTAAATTTTACTCAATGCCAAGTGTTGAAGTAAATTTGAAACATAAAAATATGATATCCAACCCACATTTCCTGAATGCAAATATGTACATTCCTCCGAGCCAAGAAGATTATATTCCAAGCAATAATACAAAGCCAGGGTCTGTAACGGTGATATGAGACTAACAGCCTGCCTTTGAAGACAGCGAAAAGTGCAACAGAGCTCTCGAGGGGCTCCACTCTGTCAGATCTCTTTTATTCCTCAGTAGCATGGCCTTGATCAACTTTCAAGATTTTTGTTTGTGAAAGGTTTTTATTTCTCCTTTGCTTTTGTGTTCGGATATCAGGCTCAGAGGGAAGAAGAGATCAGCACTGGGATGAGGTTTTACCCACTGGCAGTATTTACTCTGCTATGCAAAGGTCTGCTTAGCGCTTGGGTTTTTTTCCCTTCCAGGCAGCCAGCACCCATTCCTTCGGTGCAGTGGTCCTGTCTTCTCTAAAGTGGGGATAATTACCCTTCTCCTTTGACTGACTTACTGGGATTTGGGGCAAGGAAAATCGCTATCCCTTGCGTGTAACCACTGTGAGACACAGGGGCTCAGGGTACAACTGGGATTCATTCTTAGGAGATTTCATCTACGATTAAGCCGAGTCCTGAGTGTAAGTGCATGTTCCTGCAGCTCAGGCACAGCGGGGGAGCTTGCCCTGAGCAGCAGGTTACATTTGCCCACAACATCCTGTTTTATTCCCATTATCTGCAGGCACCTGTGGCTTCAAGGCCAGGGGCCCCCTGTTTTGTGCTGGCTTCACCCAGACCACTTCTCAAGGCTGGCAAGAAACCAAGCCTGAAGCAAGAATAGTGTCCACAGCATTTTTAACACGATCCTTTTTTCATTTTGATTCACATGAAACTACGACTACAAAAGGAAGCACTATTCAGGGACACGCAGCACATCACATACATATTGATGCAGGAGCCAAGATAACAGTGTTTATTGACAATCCATAATCCCAAAGGTAATTCCTCTGTCTCTCATGTCTCCTGTTTACAGGTCCAAGAAGTTTGACATCTTGCTCATGCGTCAGCTGGCTTCCAGCTTATAAATGCCAGCGTCGTTCACCAAAAGTGCTCCAAGGTTTAGCACCACAAGACTGACAAGTTTGAGATCCAGCTGCTAATCTGGCATGGACCCAAAGCCCTTGGCTCCTGGACAATGTCACTTCTTACAGTCCTGAAAAGCTAGGTTTGCAGATGGCCACTTCATGCACTAGGGAATTGTTATACACAGGGGCTGAAGTGTTCCCTTGGTGGGCTGCCAGCCGGCCCCGGTGCTGCAGGGAACGGGCGGCCACGCTCGGAAAGGCCCCCCAGTTTGGGGAATGCAGATGCGGGACCTTGGCCTCAGACTTTGCTGGCAACTTTTCTTGCTTTGCACCAAAAAATTCAGGGTACAATTTGCAAATGCAACAGAAGCAGTAGTAAGTGGTTTGCACAGAAAGAAGAGCAGTCTGCCAAACAAGTTGGAGAACACTGCAGTAGAACTTCCTTAACAAACCAGTGTTTAAACAGGGCTCAGGGCTATACCAGACACCTGTCCTCACACTTATGCAGAAATTACATCCAACAGTGACTCCTGGTTGAATGCAAAAGGGATCTGTGGCTGCATCCCAAGGCCCACACAGTTTGTGGCAAAGCTGGCCACCAACACAACAGGGACAGAAACCACCATGACCTACCAGCTTGGTCATCAGTCCTGGGATAAATACAAACCAGCGAGAACCAGGAGACCCAACAGGACCAACTGCTCTGGCCAGGGCAATGCAAGGGGCTACGCTGGGTAGTGTGCAGGGCTGGAGTCACAGCCTGACCTGGAATTCTTCCTCCCCCACCTTTAAATTTCATTCCCTTGCTGACATTTTCATCTGTCTCCAGGCACCCCCACCAGACAATCTGTCTGGTGTTGTTAGCCTTGCCCCCAAAGGCACTGCCACGCCGGGTAGTAAATAAGACCTTGCTGCCTCCACACTGCCAGCATTAAATAACAAAATGAAAGACACAATTACCTTCAGAAGGTCTTTGCCTATGATTTGAGAAGCGCTGCCTGCCAAGCAGAGCCCAGCTGTGCTGCACAGTGAAAGGGCTTCCAAACTCACCACAGGAGATACACAAACCACAGACTACTTCACTGCATGAGTTTAGTTTACCTTACCCCTCCAACACTCCAGGGAATTTACCGCTAGAAGGTAGGTTTTAGTTTTCTACCCAAGAAACCTGATTAGCTCTTCTTTCACACTCGGACAGCTACACAGATTAGATGCCAGCCAGACATCCATATCAGTTCCACAAGCATTTTCTCTTCCCTCTCTTTAATCCCCCCTCCCTGAACACCCAGCACCCACCAGGCTGCCCTCCTGCTTCCCAACAAAGCCAGTGCCCTTGTGGGATTGCCCCACATGGTGGGAGTGGGACAGTGCCCGTACTTACTTGCTGCCTGGATCTTCGCCTTCCGGCTCACCACCAGCCCGTAGTGGTTTTGTGCCATGCAGTCGTACTCGCCTTCATCTGAGGAGCCATCTCCCCGGACCCTCTGGAAGCGGGAGACGTAGAACGACCCGTTGGCCAACATGAAGGCGTTCTCACTGTCCATGATCATTACGCCATTCTTCCGCCAGGTGATGGTGATGGGCTGGATGCCCTCCACCTGGCAGTAGAGGATCAAGGGCTGCTCCTGCACGGCTATGTCATCGCTAGGCTCCACAACGAATGCCAGCTCGGAGGAATGACCAAAATCTAAAATGAAGAGAGAAGAAGAACAGAGTCAGCAGTGTGTGTATGAGAAGCAGCAAGAGCCAACTGCTATGGCAGCAAATGGGGGACAATGAAAACATTTTGGATGGACTACAGGGCGTCCTTGGGCATGCTTTTCCTCCCAAGGCTTTCATCTCAAAATCTTGGGGTGCCACTTCCAAAGGCATAACCAGAGGCACAGTCCTCCAAGGCTGCCTTTGGAGGTTCCAGTGAAGGGGATGGCCAGGCACACTCCTCCAGTGGCTTGCCAAACCCCAGTTCCACTTGATAGCCCCCTGCAAATCACCTCTCGCACAAAAAAAAACCGGCACAAGAACAGCGTGTCAGCCATTCCCAGCCCAGGAGCAGAAGCATACACTAGTACTGGAAATCCTCTCCACAACACGTGCCCAGGCGGAGAAGGGCTGCGCCGTGCCCCAGACCCGTTTGCAGCACAGCCGGCGGGGGGAAGAGGGGATCGGCAGCTCCCGATTCAGACCATATTGCCACCGGCATCTTCCCGACACTTCTCCCGCTTGGCAGAGCAGGAGGCTGTTTGCCTCTCGCACACAACGCCATGCCCTTCAGTCGCTGTGGTCTCTCTCACACTGTAACAGCCAAGGGATGGTGCTATTCAGCCCTTAATGAAGAGCGAGTTAAGCACCGAAATACAAATGCACAATGTTCCGGCTCAGTCACACAAAAGATTTCTTGCAAAGCAATTACGCTAAACGATGTCCGGGAGAGATAAGTTACTGCAGAATTTGTAACAACAATAGGCAAACCCTCGCTTCCATCACACAGATATGTCCTAATTTACTTCTTTTGCCAACAGAACGTTTAAAATCGCTATGTCTTTGGCATGTTATGCTTCACTTGGTCCAGCACACCTTTTGAGAGTATAATTTGCCCTACAGTCATGATCAGATGCTACAGAAGATGACAGAAATAGAGCTATTGCTTAAAGATGGGCCCAAAGTGCCCACTGTCATGAGAGACAAAAAGCAACCAAGAAACAGGAGTCATATAGACATCTGAAGGGTGTAAATGCAGGATGGAGGCAATTTTTTTTAAAGAGCAGTGAAGAAATTCCAGCAAAGAAAACTACATTTTCATCTGAATATGGAAAGCCTTTCTAACACTTGTGCATGAGCCCCTCAGTAGGTGGTTTCCCAACCTGTGACACAGCTTCTCCCATCTTTCATGGGTTCAAGGGGACCAGCTCCACAGCTGCTCACAGAATTGGGACTCACAGGCAGTATCTCTTGGCAAACACCAGCCACAGCAGAGCCTTCATAATGTCTGTCCCTCATACAGACCCCATCAAGGACAGGATCCCCCTACCCTAGGCTCAAAACCAGGGTGGAGGGCAGACTGTTAATGCATGGTAAGAATAACAGAGGTGAGAAGAGGCAGTTACACTAAAGAAAGAGAAGAGGGAAAAAAGTCTGTCTTTTCTGCACTGCAAACCCAGTGAGATTTTTTTCTTTCTTTCTGTAAATCCCCACTGCTTTCTACAGCAACTTAAATTGGATTACGGGGGATAAACATTGAGTGCAACCTGAGCCGAGGCAGATGGACTGAGCAGACAAAGGCAGCAGTGGTAGTGCAGGGCAGGCCAAAGGTACTGCCAACAAGGTATGAGTGTGTGCAGGGAATGGACAAACCCTACTTAGTGACAGACACCTAAAACACACACTTTATTAACCCATTAAGTCTTAAAATGTCAGGCTAGCTCCAGCCATCTCAGTGATCTATCGCTCACTGTGACTTCTTTTTTATGAGATAGCCCTGGGGTCCTCTCAGCAAGTCAGACTGCAGCCAGCACAAACCCATCAATTACTTTTTTTTGATGAAAATTAAGAAATTAGTTGGATGCTCTGCATTTTTCTGCAAAGTGGCCAGAGTCCCAACACCACGCTGGGGCCTCATACTTGTGTGGGTGCTCCTGGGAGTTAGGTAGGATAAGGACCCTCCTGCTCTGACACTGAACCGAGGGGAATTTCTGACTCCACAAAGATCGAAGATTTCAGGATTTAGCCTATCAGAAAAAATCCCTAATGAAATAAATGCCCCATCTTCCCCCTGTACTCTTAAGGTAAAACAGCTTATTATTATATGTACAATAAAAGGAAGAATCAACATAATTACATGCCCTTCCCACAACTGCTGTCATTATAACAACCATCATTAAGGCCTGTGATTGGAGATAATCATATTTACCTCCATAAACATTCGGTCTGCATCTTCACTCCAGGCTGCTTGAGCTGCAGGAGTGATGACACTCGTAATTAGGACTGGTGTCCTCAGACATATGCCCGAGTAGGGATGGACACTGGCTGGTCCTGGGACACACACAAAGAAATCTCCATGATGGGACAAGAAGGCTTCTGGTGTTTGCTCTAGAGGTCAACTCAGATGGGCCAGAGGGAGAGCACAGAGCAAGGAAGCAATGGAGCAAGGAGAGAGAGGGACCCAACTCAATCAGCATAAATAACTGATTGTAGTCAGCAATGAGGTACAGTAAAAATGCTGCAAAGGTGGAGGTAAACGACACTCTGCAAGCACATGGGAACAGTAAAAGTGCAATTAATTGAGAGAGACAGTGAGGAAATCGACAAGGCCATGCACATTCAGTCAGGGAGTTCGAAAGCCCCATCTCTCTCCAACAGTTGTCTGCGCATCCAAACCCAGTTCAGCCCACACAACGTCCCAGGTATCTCCTGAAGGGGACTGTGAGGCAGTGTGGCTCACAGCCACTCCCTGCTCAAGGCAGGAACTGTACAGCTCTGCTCGTGGCAGCTCCAGTTTGCAGTCAGAGTAGGGGTGTCAGGCAGGCAGCTGAACAGCCTGCTTGTCTCGACACCGGCAGCGCGCGAGGGAAAACCGCTTTGCTTTCTGCAGAGGAATGGAGGGAGGAAGTGTGATTAGCTCTGACATAAAGGCCACAAGAAAATTACTGGAATCCTCATTCTACAAGTCTCCTTTTGAGAAACATTTACCATCTCCCTGAGCAATACAATATGTGACTATATGTGCAAATATTTAACAAAAACTACTTCCCCTATTGATCAAGCAGACAGGCATACTCAGAGAAACCAATTAGCACTTGTGCTTTTGAACCAAGAGATTTATTTAGTGCTGAGAGAAAGAACTTCGAATTAATGGGAAGCTTAAAAGACACTTTGAAGTACATTTAAAAAAAAATAAGTTTAATTATTTTTTACTTGACACTGTGATTCACATTCAAAGCTTCAAAAGAACTTGCTTGTACCCTAGCACCATCCTTTTCCATTTGGGAAACACAATTTTGGCTTTCTCTCCTGTGCTTCAGCAGCTAATCTCACCACTCTAATTAGTGGTGACATCCCATAGCCAAGGACCTCAGTCACATCCTGGCTCATCCTCCTGGACCCCATCCAGACCCACAGTCAGCAGGGCCATCCCTGCCCCAGGAGCACACAGTCCCGACAGATGAAGCCCGTATTATTACTCCTGTTCTAGACAGGGAACATTAATCACAGAGAGATGAAATGAGCTGCCAAGGGCCACGTCTGAGATCATGGCAAGGGGAGATATTGCGGGAGCAGTTGGGTCCACCCTGCTCTTCCTGGCACAGCATCATCAGGAGCACTGGCGGGGAGACTGAGGCAGCACCAGCTCCTCTCTCATCACACCAACAGCACAACACCCACCTGCAAACTGCCTCTCATGAGCAGAAATTTGCCCCCTCCTGATTCACTCTGTCTGTTACCTGCACAGCACAGCATGTATCAGCAGAGTTCCCACCACCAAGAATAACTACTTCGGTCCTGCTTCAATAAAGCCAAAAGAAGACCCCAGGACAAGAGGAATGCATGGTGGAATGCAGGTAAGTATTAGGGCCAAAAATCTGGGTGCAGTTTGGCCACCCTTATGACAAAGGGCTCCTGTTTTTTCAGTGATGGGTTGTTTTTTATTCAAATCCTTCTCCAAACAGGAAGATATGGAAGGAAGAGATATATGGACATGAAAGATGTTCTCCAACAGATTATAACAAGGTTCAGGCTGATGAAATTGGCAGCCTAAAAATCCAGCTGGTGCGCTCTTAAATCTCCTTGAGGCTGACCCAGACCCTAAAGAGAAAAGCGCTGCACTGCAGTAAAGTGCAAATTGGCTCTTTAGGGCATCCAGAAAAATTTACATTTAAAGAAGAGGAGAATAGGCTGTAACAGGCCCCACACCTTGCTAGCAATAAAGTTTACTAGCTCAGAATTTTTTATTCCCTTTCCTTTAAGGACAGGAGGTTATATAAAGCGATTTTTCCATCAGGGAGCATAAACCACATCCATTCATTAAGCAATTGCAGGAGGTCTCTGTTGGGGATAACACAACCTCTCAGCCACCTGATGCAGAGCCCAGAAACATCCAGGATCACTATCCTCAGTGGGGAGACAGATTTTAGCAGAGGAAGGCAAACACAGCCCAAAGAGCGAGAGAAGTTGCCCCAAATAATTTTCATATATTGGAGACCAGACTAGGCAAATCCCAGGAGGTCGATTGTTGAACACTGTGGAAGCTGGAAGAGTTCACAGCACAAAGAGCCTTTCCAGGATGAGCTCTGACCCCTCGTGGGCTCCCCCGTCCTGACAAAGGCAGGATAAAACCTGTTGGTATAGCTGGAAAGAGCAAAGACTTTTCCTGAGCTAATTACTCACAGTCGCTCCATCCACAGCGAGGATCCCGAGCGCATGGCAGCAAGCCGAGCACAGGATGCGCTGTTATTTGCATTCCCTATGTGTTTCACAGCCCTGACCAGATCACAGCCTAACCATAGAGGGCATCAGAGACACAAACACGGAGCAGGAAAAAACGGTGCACCAAAGAAGAGGATAGCAAAAGCAGCAGCCAAGATAGGAAACACTGTGACAGAGCCGGGGTCCCTACAGGCTTCAGCTCCTGAGGCTGCTCTAAAGCAGAACAGGGCAACAGCTGGTTTCATTCCCTGACCCCCCAGGAAAGCACCAGGGAGGTGGCTGTCCCCACAACCCGTCCCTTGCACAGACCTGGCAGGGGATGGACTGGCCACACAGTGGGTGATGGTGCCTATGAATCAGAGACATGGTGGCTGGGATGATGGCACAAGGCTGCCAAAAGCACCTCAGACAACTTGGCATCATGGTGCCAAACCCCACCAGCCAGCACAGCCCTGTCACCCAGCCCTGGAATTTAAGCTTGAGTCCTGCCATCCAGTCCTGCCTGGATGGTGTGCAAGGAAAAGGAAGGGAAGGTGTTTCTAGAGGAGGGTAAGTTTCTGCGCATATGAAAACCTTTGAAACTCTCAACTGTATCCAGCAAACAAAATTGTATCACAGCAAACCCAGCGCTCTCTCCTCCGTGCCATCCCCTCTGCCTGATCACCTCCCACACAGAGATTAAGGATGCAGGAAAGCATCGCCTTGCTCCTTCCAAGCTGCCCAGCACTGCACAGATCCCTGCTCGCTCCAAAACCAGCGCCTTGAAACACGAGCTCTTCTCTCCCTCTTGACGAACTCTCAGGTTTCAGCAGCAACGACCCTTTCGCAAAAGCACCTTCATAACTCAGCAGAACCACCCGCCACAACTCGCATCCCCTGACTTGCCATCAGCTTCATCAACACAATCACAACGACAACACCACACACACACACACACACACAAAAAAAAACCCAAACAGATAGCAAATCCTTGACCCTGCTCTGAAACTCTGGTTTTAAATTACCAATGTAGAGTGGGTCTGGGCTGTGAAGTGACTGGGCTGCTCTCGAGTGGAGGGTGCAATACAGCAGAGACACCCGATATAACAGCAAGGCCAGATCAGTGCTCTCTGTGCTTTACCCATACTCTCGCCTATTTCCCTCTCTCTTCTCTTAAACTGCAATGATTGACATGTTCGCCTCCTTAACCATCAGTTTTATATGCTTGCCAATGACTCCTGAACATGTGTAAACAATTATTTTTATTTTCTTGCAAAACCAAAATGTTGGATATTCTTTTGGATAAGCAGAGCCAAGTAGCTTTTTCATGAGCCATGTTACATAATTTATTAGTTTCTAAACTCTGTAAAACTAAAAGCTCCAGTAAAGTTCAAATAAATTTGTGATTTTGAAGTAATTTTGAATGGACTATTCCTCTTCCTGCCTAATGTTATTTGGTTGATTTAAATGGGAATTCTTAAACTGCAGAAGGTGATTCCTGCATTGTTTTGCCAGACAAATAAAAGGACAATATCCAGGGTCAGAAGCCCAGGAGTCCAAAGCATGAAAAATAGTGGGGAAAGTGGACAAGGAACAAAGATCTTCTGTCCTACATCTGGTGCAGGCTGCAAAATGAAGCACATGTTCTACTCATCCCATGGGTTTGGAGCAGCCTCCAAGGGTCTGTGAAGCAAGGGGCTGGCATTGCATGGGATCACAGCTTGGCACTTCACACATTGTGACACAGGACTCTCCAGAAACAAGGAAATCAGAGAAAGAAAAGTTCAGGCAGACAGTAAAGAGAAAGACTTTCTCATTTGCACACATAAAATGAGAGTAGTTTTGCAGCCCTCTGCCAGGCAGTGCTGCTGCTGAGCTGCTCCACGCTGGCCCATGCTGGGCAGACAGCATGTGGGGCAAAACTGGGATTGAGCAGGATGGAGAGGAGCAGGAAACTGGGCTGTAATCCTGGACCTGGGACCCACCACCAGCTCCTCTCCCTGGCACCCTCTGCTAGCTCCTAAGTGAGCGCAGGAGCTTGGTCTATGCAAGGTCCAGAGCTTGACAGGTAACAAGAAGAGGTGTAATTAGACTAATTTGGGATCTCTACCACCTGTGTGAGGAGTGGCAGAGCACATCAGGAGGAAACCAACCTGCCCTGTTCCCCTCTCTCTCACCTTGCTCTGTAAACTTACAAAGTTTAATTCTGCCACCCTGATAGTCCCAGCAGTCATCTGAGTGTCATGAGCACAGTTGGCTGCACACTCACACCCATCAGCTTTGCCCCCAGCACAGGTCCCAAACACGGTACATGAGGATATGGCTGTGAGACACCCACCACATTTTAGGGGCTGCTGCTGCCTCCACCACGCAGGAAAACCACATCCCAAGATTCTCCTGTTGAACCCCCCCGCCCTGGCCACGAGAGAGAGATAAAGCCCAAAAGTGGGCTTGAATGTCATAGAGAGTCTCTGAGTGTTACTGGGGAAATGATACCTGATACTCTCTATGTATATTAAGAAAAAAGACAGGGTATTACACCAATTTAAGAGAAAGCAATACTTTTTTTCCATCTGAAAAAAAAAAAACAAGAACCAACAAAGCCATCCAGAGCTTATAGCTTCAATAATTTAGAAGTTAAGCCTACTTAAATATAAATGACAATGTTTAATTCCAAGGCTGTTACTGAGCAGAGCCGGGGAGCCTCTAGTATCCTATGCCTGCCTTTGAATGCCGGGCTCAGCAATAACAGACAAAAGCTGTCCACCACCCAGAACAAAGAGCTCCAGGAAATTAAAAAAAAAAAAAAAAAGAAAGAAAAAAAATACTGTCTCGCTGCTGAGCCCACTCCAGCACGCTGACCAGCAGCTCCCAGTGCCTAGTTCAAAGTCGCCAGACCAGCATTTTGGGGAGTTTGAACTGGGAGCAGAGCATCCTGTGCCACACAGCTCCGACGCAGCATCCGTCCCCATGGCGCAGCTACTCCGGCGCTCACTGACACCGACGCAGGCGGGTTTATTAAATTCAGCGGAGCACAGAAACAGGTTACCTCACTGTTAGCCACGTCAAGAGCAACTAAGCCCACTGAAGGGGGGAAAAAACCTCAGAACAGAGAAACTTTGAGAGTGTTGCTGAACACTTCTCAGCGGAGCCAGCAAAACACACTCCAGAGTCAGGAGCATTGACCCGCCAAGGCACAGCATAAACAAACACACAGACCAATTTGGACAGCAGCAGGCAATAACCTAGACACAAATTCAACTTGTAAAAGTTTTGTTTTCAAGTATTCCCATCTTTTACTCTCCTCTATAAAAAAAAAAACAAAAAAACCAAAACCCAAAAAACCAAACAAACTTTTTCAGCCATCCTCATTGCACCATCCAGGAATCTCGACAGAATAACGAGATTACCTCCACAGATCATTTCTGTTTTCTGTGAGTTACACTGGCTTCTCCTCCTCGCCGTGGCTGCTACGGACCACGTGGCGAGATTTATGATGGGACTAGCCCACAGCCTTGTTTCCTAAACACCCCAGCAGCTAATCTCTGATAAATCTAATACATGCTTTTTTCTCTCTGATACTGGGCTGCTTGCAGGTTTGTGCGGTTTTTTTAAAATCATAGAATAATCATAGAATTGCTTAGGTTGGAAGGGACTTCGAAGACCATCTTGCTCCAACAACCCTGCCACGGGCAGGGACACCTTCCACTAGACCACGTTGCTCAGTTTCTACTTTTCCTTATCTTTAACGCTGCTGAGTGAGACAAGAGGAGGATGCACACCGGTATTTTGTTGCAGAACAGCATCTTTCTCAGATTAGACCCACGTTTAACCAGCATCAGCAGCAGAAGGTAAACACTGCCACTTATCAGCAGGGCACGTGTACAGTAGGTGCCGGGAAAGATGCTTTTGATATTTTGTCGTCTGGCCCTGGTCCGGTGAACTGCGTTACCAAAGCGGCCAGAGCAGAGGGTTACAGAAGAGCACAACATTCTTGTAGGTTTGAAGTTGCTCGTCCTCATCCCTGCAACTTGTCACCCAACAGCTCTGTCGCTATCGCCTTTCCTGACGAACGCGACGCGTCCGCCGGGCGCTGCCTCCCGCTCCCATCGCGAGGACGATCCCGGCTCTGCCCTCCGCGCACGGCTGGATGCCCAGCCACGCCACTGCCCTGACAGTCACCCCATCCCGCCCCAGCGCCAATGTTGGGGGCTCGGGCTCCACAAACACCACCATCCCCAGAGCCCGCCGCACATGGGCTTTCCAACTGGAAGCGCAGCTCCGGGGAACCACTTCGGGATGTCTGCGGATGAAGGCGCTGGATGGGCTGGCGCGGGACTCCGCAGCCCCAAGCCACGACTCCCGCGCGCCCTCCCGGGTGACGCGCCCCGCTCCCGCCGAGGGACACCGAGTGACCCTCGGGGACACCGCGGGGACACCCGCCGAGCCGCTCGGCCCCGGTGCCGCGGGGACGGGCTGAGCGCGGGGCTGCCGGCGACCGCGGACGGGCGAGGGGGACCGGCAGTGGGGACGGGCAGGGACAAGGGTACCGGGGACGGGCACTGCCCCGGCCACCTCGGGGCCGAGGAGGGGACGCGAAGTGCGGGCGGGACCGGCGGACGGAGCGGCCGCGGGACGAGAGCGGCGGCAGGTCCTGGTGCGTGTCCGCGCCCCGGCAGCTCCCACAGCCCAGCCCGGCTCTTACCTCCGCGGCACATGAGCAGCAGCAGCCCCAGCAGGCAGGCGGGCAGCGCGGAGCCCGGCGGAGCCATGGCATCCCGGGCGGGCGGGCTTGCCTCCCTGCGCCCCACGGGGAGGGAGCAGCCCGCCGACAGGGAGGGAGGGAGGGGACGAGGGAGGGCGGCCGGGCGAGAACCACCCCCAGCTGCGGGGCGGGGGTGGAGATGGGGGGGGGAAAGGAAAGGGATAAAAAAGAGGGGGAAAGCGGTTCTCGGCGGTGCTGCCCTCAGCGCGTACANGCGGGCAGTGCCTTGCGCCATCTTGCGCATTCGCCGGGGCGCCGCCAGCGCCGGCCGGGCTGCGGGGACGGGGCAGTGCGGGACTGAGGGGCCATTCCGCGCCCAGGGACCCTCAGGGGTCTCCCCTCACTGGTTCCACCTCACGTCACAGAGCTCCTCTTACCAGAACCCCCTAGCGAGTCTCTCCTCGCCGGTCTTTGCGGTGTCACTTCACGGGGCTCCCCCACATCGAAGCTCAGTCACCGCTGCTCCCTCACGGATCTCCCGTCACCGGGCAGCCCGCACGTCTCCCTGCACCAAGCCCCCTCATGAGTCTCCCCGTATGTCTTTCTCACCTTTCTCCCCTCACGGGTCTCCCTCACCAGAATCCCCTTACGTGTATCCCCTCACGGACCTCCCTCACAGGTTTCCCTCACCAGAGTCCCCTCACGAGTCTCTCTCACCGCAGACTCGCTCACGTTTCTCCCCTCACGGACCCCTCTCCCCAGAGCCCCTTCACGTTTCTCTCTCACCAGAGGCCCCTCACAGGTCTCCCCTCACGGACCCCTCACAGATCTCTCATGTGCCTCCCTCATCAGAGTCCCCTCGCGGGTCTCCCCTCACGTTTCTCCCCTCACGGACCCCTCTCCCCAGAGTCCCCTCACAGGTCTCCCCTCACNCCTCACAGACCCCTCTCCCCAGAGTCCCCTCACAGGTCTCTCCTCACAGACCCCTCTCCCCAGAGTCCCCTCACAGGTCTCCCCTCACGTTTTTCCCCTCACAGGTCTCTCTCCCCAGAGTCCTCTCATGTTTCTTCCCTCATGGACCCCTCTCCCCAGAGCCCCCTCACAGGTCTCCCCTCACGTTTTTCCCCTCACAGGTCTCTCTCACCAGAGTCCCCTCACAG
>VWZG01000022.1:720541-774111 GCA_013396735.1 Grallaria varia | reverse complement strand
CAGGTCTCTCTCACCAGAGTCCCCTCATGTTTCTCCCCTCACGAACCCCTCTCCCCAGAGCCCCCTCACAGGTCTCTCTCTCCAGAGTCCCCTCATGTTTCTCCCCTCACAGAACCCCTCTCACATTTCTCTTTCCCCAGAGCCCCCTCACAGGTCTCCTCTCACCAGTTCCCTTTCCCAGGGCTGCCTGCACTGGGACAGCCTCGCAGGGAGGACGGGGTGCTTGGCTGGTCCCTCTGTGTGCTGCTGGTGTCAGCGCTGTCCGGAGGTGACTCGCCCGGGTGCCTCGCACCAGCCTGCGCCCCTGGGAGAGACCCCAGGGAGGAAGGACCAATAAGGGATGAGTCTGCTCCACAGTCCCGCCACAGCAGGGTAATTTGTCCACCCTCCTGGCATGAAAGGGTAACGTGGCCCTACATGGCTCTCAGCTCCAGTGCCCACACAGTATTTTGTACCTTCCAGCTGGTCTTACCCCATCCCTTGGCCCACATTCTCCACAAACATAACTCCTGTCAGCACCAAAAGCCATATCTGCAAGGACAGTGCAGTGTCTCTTGTGCTATTTGCTTGGTGGAAAAAAACCCCAAAAACAAACTAGGAAGAAATAAAAGTTGATCTTGATTAATTTCTTTTATCAGACTAAAACCAGGTCTTGATGGACCACATTGCTAAACCTTGTAGGTGTTCCCAACAAGCTGGTGAAAGGCCCTTAGTGAAGAGGAGCAGTGTTAGGCTCCCCTGGATGGGGCAGCCCGAACTCAGCGAACGAGGAAGGAAGACGTCACTACATCTGCTCCACATTAGAGCTTCCCTCCTTTAGTGCAGGGCTGGGCTGAACGAGGTTGCTTTCAGCTGGGGAAGACCTTTTGGCACCAGCTCTGCTCTTGCTCTGACTCCCTGGCTCCTGCCATGGGGCCCCACCAGCATTTTTATAGCGCTCGCATCCATCGGGGGCTTGTGGCAGCTCCCAGGATGCCACTGTCACCGAGGATGGCTGAGGGGAATTAATAATTCCAAGAGAAATAAAGCACCATGTGTTTTACAGGGCTGTTTTCCCCAGGAACCAGGGGGTTTGGGTGCTTTTGTTGCCATGCACACTGACAGAATGCAGGAGCTGAGGGAGATAGGCACACGTTTAGGGCATCACCAAGTTCAGCCCTGCATCTTGCAAGTAACACTGGTGACAGTGCTGGTGGCACATTCAAAAATATCAAGTGCGGGCAGTCCTACCAAACAATGAGACCTGTGTGAAAAACTATGAGATTTTTTTAGGAAAAAGGCAGATTTGGGGCTTTTGGAGCCAACTGAGAGCAGGAATTCAGAGCACTCATGTTTTTCTATGCTCTGTAACCGTGAGGGTTTAGAAAAGTTGCTTTGTAGTGGAGGCAGGAATTTGCTTATCACACTGCAAGCAGAAATCGGAGCCTTTGGAAAAGCAGCAGGGTTATAGAAGTGACAGTGAACTGAGGCTGCAAACCCTACCCTGCAGAGCGGTCATAGGGCCTGTTCCTCTGCCCTCCCTCTCACAGAGGGGCACAGGGTCTGTCCATCCATCTGTCCTCCCTCTCCACAAGGTTATCCTCCAAGAGAGCTGCCCTCAGACGGTATCACTCACCCCTCACTCCTTGCACAGCAAATTTCCATCAGCTCCAATTGTGCTCCTGATTTACACCAATTAACTGCAAACTGAGGTCCCCAAGACACCATTAGTAGTTTCAGTGGATGAAGTGGGAGATTAACTTGTCTGAATTCGCTCCATTTATTATTCTATGTGTAATTGTGGTTTCCCTGCCTGCGAGCAGCCTGGGAGCTTTTCACTTACATACTTACACACGGGGTTTTAGCATCTGTTTCGTGGTCACTGAGCAATAGGGAGCAGGAGCCAAAAATTGTGGCACTCACCTCGAGGCCCTGAGCTGAGAGAGGTGGGACAACCCCAGGATCTGCTTCTGGAACCTGTTTTCTCTGTGTCTGCTGAGGATCCGTGGAGCATCCCTGGCCCCCTCGCTGCATCACACAGCCCATCGCCTCGCACTGCACCATTTCCTGGGGGGGTTGAGCTGGGCCACACACTACACCAGGCACTTGTAACTCGCTGAATTACCTGAGATCACAAAAAACTCAAGCCCACTGTAGTGGTATTTCCAGCTGCATCCTGGCACAGCGTACCGGGGTGGTAAAAGCTGGGAAGAGAAAGAAACACAACCAGACACTTCATTCTTCATTTCTCTCCTGTAACTGCTGTGTCTGGCCGTCCCTGTCACCCCTTCCACCCCACCATGTTCTCTCTTGGCAGCCTCCCAGCAGCATCATCCTGCAAACTGGAAGCTGGAAGAGGGATTTGCAGTCACCCATCACCCCACCAAGGTCCTTCCTTGCTCATTTGTAGGGTTACCTGTCATCAGGAGAAAGACTCATCCGAGTTACACCATCTGACAGAGTTCCCTTTAACCACTGTCAGAGAACACTGTGCTAAGTGCAGATTTATTACCTCTGTAATGCAGATAAAATGAGATTTTATGGCCCTGTAGTCCTGGCAGCATAAAGTAATAATGGAAACTATCTACTGAAGTAGGGAATGCATCCCAAGAAGAAAAAGAGATGCATAGGAGGTTAATAACATGTCCTCGGGCACTGCCAGATATCCTCTCACCAGTCTCACTGGACAGAAGCTGCTGAGCATTCAGTCCAGTGTGCCACCCAAGAGAAGTCTCACCACTCATTTGCTAGATGCCTCTGCTTATTCTCCCATTAAAAATTCCTCAGCAAGATGAAGCACAAAACTGGACAAATATTTTTTCTTTTTCTTATAGGAATCAGTTCAAAACTGAGAAATGAGCAGGGATCCAGAAATGCCTAATCCAGAACTGCAACTCTGAAATTCCAGCAGAATCCCTAAGAAACCAGGCACCTGCTATCATCCCATATTCTCATCCTTCGTGGTGATGAGCTTAGGCAGTGAACTGGCACGAGTGTGAATACTACATCCTGCTCCCACCACTGCTCCCTTCAGTGAGGTACAGCCTTGCACAGCCGTAACACACTGAACCGTGAGACAAATTCCACCCTTTTTTTTAAATATTTTATTAATAACCTATTAATTAAGGAATATAAGGACAATGTCTTCTTACACTTTAACACTAAAGAGTATTTGTGGAGTAAGAACAGTCTCTGAAGAAAGCAAGAAAGTTATAATAAAGTACAGCATGGAACCAAACACAGACACAAACTTCAAACAAGACCAAGTTCTGGTAACACATCCTTATGCACTGTGCAGAAGAGTAAATGAAATTTAACTTGAAAATGCAAGCAAGGGAATTCAATAACAGAAGTAGATGGTAGATTTCTGCTGGACTAAACACCTCTTTTCTAACAAAAGTATTGATTAGAAAAGACACAATGATCCCTTTAAAACATCTATTACTAATGAGATCAAAAACATGTACTAGTGTTCTAGTAATATGGTTGTTTTCTTACACAGCATATGTCATGGTCAGATCTCAGCATTGTTAGCTAGTAATGTAAAAAAATTCTCAAACCCTAAATTATAAGTTACCTCATTTAACTATTTAAACCAGAACTTTGCTGTCTGTTAAGTAAGAAATCAAATCAACAAAAAGCTGATAGAGGTTTTTATCTCAGTTGTGTTTTTCATGTAACAATGAATGAAAGGAAATAAAAGGAGGAGAATTGTGACTCCCACAGCAGCATGGGGAATATACAGTTGTGTAGCCAAACAGTAACATTAATACTACAAAATTATGCCAGTGAGACAAACCTGACATTTTAACATTGTAAAACAATATACACCAGCAAAAAAGTTGAACAGCAATAATCTTTAGTGTTACTGAAAGGAAGAAAAAGCAGAAAGGAGCCTGGTGTGCAGGAACAGATATTAAGCATGATGGAAAATTAAAGGTATCAACAGTTTGTGTGCCTGTGAGAAATCTGCAAGAAAGCTACTTACTTCATGATAAAAAAATATATGCACTGGCTGTTTCAGCTTTACACATCAAGTGTGTATTACGTGTCTTCTTTGATTCATTTCTAGCTGAGGCTGTGGTGGTTTGGTGGTTGGCCCAAGGTGATCCAGGCAATGGTGCCACACTGTGCCTGCTTGTGCTGGCTTCGGTGACAAGCAGGGACAGCTTCCAGGCAGCTCAGCTCACGGCTGGAGGATTGCTGAAGTCAGTACAGACAAAGCAGAGGGTGATGCACAATGGACCACCCCAAAAACTGGCACATCCCTACATGAGCCACCAGACTAAGCCTCTGCCCCCCTCCATCCCCTAGGTGGAAAGCTCAGGGCTGGTCCATGACCTGCCCCAGTACTGTGTCCTGACAGGGAGCCAGGAGGAGAACTCTGGTGCCCTGGTCATACCTGCTGCTGGCTAAACTGCTCCTGGCACTGCCCTCTGACAGCCATGATGCCCAGCAGAAGTAACCCTTCAGCACACTGACATGTTTGTGGGTGGATGAACTGGTTTAGCAGGTGAAAGGAAGTGACCAGGGGTTTCCCCGGAATGGTTCCCTGGAGTGAGTTTTTTGGAGAAGTATTCTCCTCCCTTTTTGCACCCCAGCAGTGGCAACGTGGCTTGTGCAGGGCCTGCTATGTCACTGGGGAAGGGCAAGGACTATTCCATGGAGCTATCTGGGAACTGAGGCCCACCTGCAGAATGTCCCCCCACCCTCTACAGTGAGTGCCCGACACTGCCCAGCCCAAGGGTTTGTACCTCTGCCATTGCATCCGCTCCCCGGAACTGTGAACTGCTCTTATTGCCTGCAATAACACTCCACTGCCTTATCTGTAACCCTGCTAAGTCATGAGTTTCAGTGTCTTGTGGCCGTGGGTTCTGCAGGTTTTTAATACACTTCCTCTGCCCAGTTATGTTTCCTTGCTTTTCTAGCTCCTTGATCTGGTAGCACACACACACACTAACTCCAGCCCTGCCTGCTTGCTGGCACTGAGTTCCAGTCTCTGTCCCACAGCATTCCAGAGTTATGGCTCTTCAGAGCATGGAACAGCATTTCTGAGACTCCTCAAGACACCCAGCAGCAGCTGGAGTAGGAGAACAAGTACAATGACTGGAAATACAGCCAGTTACCAGAACAGTGTGTGTCGTGCTGGGAGGACAGGCTGCAAGGTGGGGAGGTGGAAGCTCCAATATCCCTCCCAAAAGGGCACACGAAGGCTTGGAGGTTCTTCTCGGCTGAAGAGCTGGAGCTACCAAGGTGCACTGGATGATTGAAAGGACATGTGCTGGTACAGCTCACCTCCACACACGGGGCACATTGTGACATCCTTCTTCACAACAGGGACAGGGTGCTGGTGGAGTAAGGTTCTCCTTGCTGCAAGCAGTGGTACCTCCATCCAGACTTCACCACAAAAAACATCTCAAGTCTTTCACGGGATCTCAGGTTGGCACACAGCTCCCTCAAACACCTTTGGGGGAATTTCAGTATGAAAAGAGGGAAATGGGTGTATTTTCCTTCATTTTTGAAACAAACACGTGGCCAGATCTCTGAATCTTCCAAGAAGGCAAAACATTGACCAAACCCCCACGAACAGAATTCCCGATCCTCATCAGCGCTGCGGAGCTGGTCCAATCTGTGGTGTTTGCAGTCAAACTCTGGAGGCCTGGAGCAGGGCTGAGGCAAAGGCAGAGAAAAGTCCATCCCCAGCAGGGCCAGGTTGAGAGCCATGTCAGCAGTAAGCAAACAGCATCGGCAGGAAGAGGCACTGGATGATTTCCAAACCACACTGACTGGTGAGAGACCAAAGATTTGATTTTCATTTTAAAGCTCTGGTGGTGTTCTACTCTTCATAAAAAAATCCACCCAAAAGTACTTTGGCCAGGACTCTCTGAAGTGACTGGAAAATTTCACTTGTTCATCCAAAGCCTTCAGCAAGTCCACTGCTTACAGAAGGCTGAGTGCTGCTCTCTGGAAATCCAAACCATCCGAGATGTCTCCTCTTGGGCAGGCAAAAAAAAAGAAATCCATGTCCCCAGGATCACAAAGTTATTTTTGCAGTTGCTGGTTCTTCTTTCTCTTCATTAGTATAAGCTTTTTAATGAAAGCTGGATTGACATCCTGCCAGCTGGAGCAGTCTCCTTTGGCAGCTCCTGCAAAACACAGTCCTACAGAGAGACATAACCCAACTCTCAGGCTTTAGGGAAGGTGTTAAAGAAACAAAGCAAGAGAGACATCAGATCTGCAGCACTATGCGTTAAAAAAGAGTCAACAACCAGTGCAAACATATTCTTTAGAAAAAGGCAGTATAAGAATAAGTTAAAACCTATAATGGATTATAACAAAAGAGTGGAACTGCTGCTTTTTTTTTTTTCTCCAATAGACATGAGGTAGTTGTGTTGTTAGGGAGGAAAAAATAAAGAAAGAGAGAAATAGTAAAAATGCTACTCTATACCACACACTATTCCACTTTATAAAATTAAATAATATAAAGATGTTCCAAGGAAATAAAAATACATGTTGTACATTAAAAGGACAGATGTGTACCTAAAATATTAGGTACAAGAACCTACATAAAACAAAGTCCAGGCTGGTGAAATGACCCAGACGCTGCGGAAGGTTCTATATAGTACAAGTTGTTAGAGGCACTCGTAGAGTGTGTAATAAAAGGCCACTACATCAGCCTGCTAGTAGTAGTTCCAGAGAGCCCGGTAATCTTTCTAACCACGGGAGGGCAGAAAAGGCTGGTGGTTGCAGCGTTCGTTCCGTCGGCTCCCACCCCTCCCGGGACCCTGTGACAGGATCCATCCCGGCGCTCGAGACAGCCACCAGTGCCAAGGCATTCCCTGGTGAAGAGGCAGTTGAGGAGGACTCAGTGTACTCTACCACTTCCCAGCATTACAGAACGTCTTGCCAGTCGCCTCGAGGACTCCAGAGAAGTGCCAGTCCCAGTCTAGCACAGAAAGGCTCTGTTCTGTCACAGTTCTGCGGCAGACTTCGGCAGATGGCTCAGTCCTGCTCCCACCAACACCCAGCCACTCCTCAGACTCAGTGGGGAGAAGATGGGCCCTGCCTGAAGTGGCTTCTGGTGTCCTGCAGGCGTGTGCACAGCTGAGGGGTGCGAGCCCCGCCCTGGCGAGGTGCTGTGCCCGCTCAGCTCCCGTGGGCTCCGTGAGCCGAGGGCAGGCGGCACCTCACAGCAACAGGCCCCAGTGGTGCTCGGCTCTCCTGTGATCAACCCCAGGTCAGCTCACTCCTTGTGGCTGTGGGCATGTGCCACGTTCTCAGATGCTGAGGATGGACTGGTTAAAGCAGAGTTACTACAGAGCGGGGCCTCCTCCGGGGCCGTGGAAAGCACCTGGCCCTTGACTGGCTGCACATCCCCCCTGCCTTCTGGGATGGAGTCCGAGTCTCTGCTCTCCACCGAATCCAGACTTTCCCCACGCTGGTGGAAGCCATTGGTGAGCCCATGGATGCAAACGGCCTCTGCTTTGTTAGTCTTTGTGTCAGCCCAGGCCTGAGCCTCTGAATTCTCTGTGCAGTCCACCAACACTTGGCTAGCATCCTGCTGGGAGCTGGGAGAGTTGGGAAGAGCCAGCATTCCTGAGGGGAGCTCTTCAGGCTCGTGGTCCTCTGTTTCTGTCTCTTCACTCTCCAGGGTGTGCAGCTGGGAGTCATAGTCTCTGTCAGAGGCTGAAAAATCAGAATGGACAATGACCTCTGCTTCCACTTGGTGGAGGTTGGCTTGTGGGTGGCTTTTCTTTGCTTCATTCTGTTACCAAGCAGAGGGAAAACAAAAAAAACACAAGGTAAAGTAAGTGAAATTCTGATAATTGAGGCTGTGACCCAACCAAGCACTGAAATGTGTTTATTTTTAATCCCACAGAGTGCAATGGGATGCACACATGCCTCTCTTAAACACTACCTTGATATGTTTCTCAGAGCTGAAGTCTTAAGAAGCATCTCAAATCACCTCAGGATCATTATTCCTATTTTACATTTGAGAAAGCAAGTCCCAAGGGAACAAAGTGATTTGCCCACAGTTTCTTGGCAGGCTGGAGCAACCATTCCTCCAAGCCTGTGTCAAAGACCACAATTTTCAAAACTCACCAGTCTGTTTCCATATTAAGGGCTAGATTTCTAAAGGCTGAGTGGGCAGCACTCTTGAAAACCAGCTTCTGAGAGAGGTACCAGGGCTCCCTTCGATTTCCTGATTTAATTTTGGCTACATATCACAAACTGTATGTTCTGTAGAGCCCTGGTCACAGCCTGCAAAAGTCTGTGCAAACTCAGGCACTTGAATTCAGAAAGAGCATAGTGAGTTCTGCTCTGCAGTGTTTAAGCAGAGCTCAGGCTACAGATCTCCACAAATCTGGCTGACAAGCAGGTCATTCCATGAGATTATCACTCAATAATTTAACAGACAAATTATTGTGGAGCTCACAAAGAGCTCTCTAGGCAATCAACGCTCAGACTCTGGGCTGAGTGTGATGTAGCAGCAAGAAGACAATTCAGAGTGTGGAAGTGATACCCCACCTGTAGTTTGCTCTGTCTGCTGAAGCCAACTTTGAGCAACATTTACATATTTTAACACTTTTCTCCTTTTGTTGACAAACTCTGCTGGGTAAGCTGTGCTGTAAATGGTGCCCTGTAATTGGGCTGTAAAACACTGTCTTAACTCTATCCACAATGTTAATTACATCCTGTGTATAATTGATTTTCACACCATTGTCTAGGAAGGAAACATAGGTGGGTTACTTAGAAGTATTTGCAGGGGGCAGAGGATGAATTTTTTAAAACAATAACCAAAGAAATCTCCTGGTATGGAGTCAGCCTGAGCAGGTGCCAGCTTGCTTTGCTGAGACTGGCACAGACACCCCAGTCCTTGTACAAACTCTGCCAAACATGGGAGTGCACACTTATTCCAAGGAAGCAATATCAGAAATAGAATTTCCTCCAAGTCTGTGCACCCACATAAAGAACACAAGTGCAGTGGAAATTGCTCTGCCCTATCTGGAGAAGGGAGTTTAAATCAACCCTTGATCTTTGACTTCTTTTACAGCCAAAAATGCAATCCCTCCATCAGGCTGTAGATCTTAATGACTGTGCTGAGCACTGCAGCTCCTAACTCATCCAGCAGGCTGATTGCTGCCTGGCCACAGCAAACACTCCAAGCAGACTGCTGGTGCCTGGATCCAGGTCCTCAGAGACCAGGAATGCCACAACCCTGCTGACAACAGAGCTTCTGACCCACCCAGAGCATCACCAGCAGAACAAGCCCACAAAAAGGGGCTGCAAAAAGGAGAAAGGGAGATGGGGAACATAAATGGAGAAACCACATCAGGATACATAAGTCAGTAATTCAAACACCCACCATCACAGCATCATAAACCAAAGCTTGTAACAGAAGCTTCTGCCCTGCACTGGAAGGGAGTTTCAGTGACCCGTTCACTGCAGGGAGGGGCTCTTTGGTGATGGTGTCCCCGTATCTGGCAATGCTGTTTGTCCAGGGCTGGTTGGCTGATTTATTCCATGAAGACTGTAGGAGAAAAGCAAGAGTAGAAAAGATCCAATTATCACAGACACAGATTCTTATCCTCACACAACTGAAGTCAGAAGCAGCTCGAAAAAGGAAAGTGCAAGTTGGGAAAATACTGTAAATGTGGAGGACACTTCTGATGGCATCAAAATAAAAATGCTCTGCAATGGACTGGCACAGTCGTTGCTTAGAACTGGTTACTGCTGTCACCTGGGCGGATGCAGAACACAGGGAGAAAAGATGCCAGAGGGTTCACAACTGGTCATACAAGGGGGCTTGCCACTGATTCTTAAACTGTGAGGCCAACAGGTATATCATGGCACAGACATCATTTACAGGTCCACTGAAATCAGCTCCCTGCAAAGCTGCAAACAGTCCAGAGCAGAACAAACCCCCCGAGAAACACAGCAGGGAAGGGACAGGGATATGTGGACCTGAATGATCACAGGATTTTGCTTTGGCACCAGGGATGCTCTGCAGCACAGAGAAGGACCCTCACCTGTGGGCACTGCCCTGTGTGCTTCAGGAAGAGCTGGAGACAATGGTACACTGCGCACTCTGCAGCCCAGAGTTCCTGCTCCAGACCAGAGCTGGGGTAAATTCTGCCATTACCTACCAGCACAGAGGCACAAAACTGAGGGCCTTATTTTGCTTAGTTTTTTTTTCGCAACAGACCACCAGGCAATTCTTAGCTCAGCTCCAAGTCCCCTGGGCAACCAGTGTTACCTTGTTTGTAGATCTAATTAAATTATATGGGCTGAACACAATTTGTTCTGGGTTCTCTCAGCTTCCCCTTGCAATAAACTGTTGAATGCACACCTCTGTGTATGGGAAATATGTGTCTTTAAGAGTTGAAGTTATTTAACAGCTCAGACTATTAGTTCACAGGCAGAACAGTATTTTCTTTCCAGGTTTTGATTTTATTGGGCTGTCCTGCATGTACCTGAGCTCTGCCATGCGCCTACTCACATACACACACACACACAGATTTAAGGACTGCACAGGCCTGTTATCTCTGGTCTTGTTCCGCAGATGTTACACATTGCCTGGATAGGAGAGAGGTTGACGCAGGGATGCAGAGGAGAAAATCCTGATCTGGCAACAGCGAGTGGAATACTGGTGGGGTGAGCACGAATGGCTGTGCAGGGTGAAGATGTACAGCACATCTGTCCAAAGCCACTGACCACCTACTGTCAGCAGGAGAAGCCCAGGTTCCTGCTCTGCACATGTGGCTGCTCCTTAGGCCAAATCTACTCCAAGAACCGCCAGCGTAGCATGAGTCCAGCCCAGGCAGCAAGGAGATTTCTGACATCAGCCTGACCTTGCGTGAGTCATTTGACCTCCCTGTGCCTCAGTCCATCTGGCTGGAAATTAGGTAGAAATACACGACCAGATGTTGTATGTGAGCCAGGCATTCCTAAGTCAGCTATTTAGCAAGATGCAAATGCTACCTCGCGCTGTCGGGGCTGGCAGAAGGACACCACAGTGCTCGTGTGTGCATGAAGGGCGGCTGGGGCCACCCCGAGCCCTCTGTGCACCCTCCCGCAGGCACCCAAGGGGCTCAACAACCTGTGGGAGGCAGAGCAGCCTTATATCCCAGCACCTCTCCCAAGTCACAGGAGCTTTGCTGCTGCCTCAGCTTCTGATTTTTAGCAAAGAAGTCATGAAGGGCCTCATTGATATGCCAGCACCCTGCAGAACAGTGATGTCCAAGCCCAGCACTGTGGCTATCAAGCGTTTGCTAATTTAGACATGGATGGTTGCGGCAGTGTCTTTGCCATTTCTCTCTCTGAAATCCTCAACAATATATTCTGAGCCAAAAGCATTCCCTAATTGCTCTCTTTCTAAGTGGACAATCATTAAACTACGCTTTAATAGCGAGAAATCAACCAGGCGATCCCAGAGAGCTCACAATAAGGAATATCTCCGCACGCGAGTGCTCAAGGAGCGTGTTCAATTTGCTTCTGCTGCCATCCGAAAGGCTTTCTGCAGCTCCATCCCTGACTGATGGCTTCTGTGCCTCTTCCAAGGAACATACGTTAGTGAGCAAATACTGCCTGGAAATCTCAGCGCCGAACCCACACAAATGTGCACACATGCACCAAATGTGTGTCCTGTTAGAGGCTTCCATGCATATTTGCCATCACAGAGATCTGAGCATCATCCGCAGACACACACACACAGAGCAAACTCGAAAACCTTCTTGCAGGCATCTTGTGAATACCAAAAAACGTGGAAAGAAACAGGCAGCTCTACTGCAATCCCCCATGGACCATCTGTTAGCGGAAATGTCAATCTGCCATGTTTACATAGGTTTTGATGACTCTGGGAACAGCCTGTTCAGCTCTGGCTGAAATTGGCTGCAACGAAGAACAAACTTGTTTTGTACCAGTTTGCAACTTTCAACAAACAGAAAAAACCATCAGCCACACAACATGGCCTGTGTCCCACATGTTGTTCAAGCGCATTATGTTTGAGAGGGAGGAAAAAAGCAAAAACCAAATCCCTCTTGGGGTTTAGTCTCTAAGTTTGGGCCATGGCAATTAACTGTTGGCCTGTTTTCATCGCAGACCTGACAAAATCTTGTCTGCCTGAAAGCTTTGCTACTTTTTTAAGTAGTATTTTTTGGTGTAATAAATTATTCTATTGCTTTAATTGAGGGGGTCTAGTGAGTGGCTGATAGAAAGAAATGCTCTCTTGGTTTTTACAACAGAGTAACGCAGTCAAGGAGCAAGGAGAGTCAGTCTAACACTAATTTAAAGAGAGAAAAATCCCTTTGTCAGTTCACTGCAAACACAAGAATGAAAACTAATAAAAACATCTTCCAATAAAAGGCATTTCCATTACAGCTAAATCCTTATCAAAGCAAACAAGCCTTTTCATTTTAGCCTTTTTATAGAAACTCTGGCTGCTAAAAATGTGCCTAGATCGTGTTACCTTCTCAGTGACAAGTCATGATTTCATGCAAATATACGAGCTGAGAAAGAACACGTAGGAAAAGTTCAACTTGAGACCTTCCCTGTTTTATGAGGATGCTTACTTAAAGTAGCTTGAAGTCCTGTGCAAAACAGGGCTGGGGACATTTCAGATGTGCCCAGCTTTTAAGGGTGTCTCAGAGAGAAAGGATTCACTGCTGAGCAGCCGGTGGGGGTGGGAAGGCTCTGTGTCACGCAAACATTCTGACATCCCTGCCCACAGCTGGGACACAGCACAACATAGACCATTCCTCAGCAGATAAAGGGGACTCTCTGCTCGCTGTCACCAAGATCACAGCTCTCATCTGAGACTTCTCAGAAACCACCGGGACTTCTTTTCCACTCGCAAAGATTTCAACACGAAAATGACAAACAACCCGGGTAGATCCAAGCTCCCTGACGTGTTACAGCTTTTGCTCTCCGAGTCACAGCGATGCTTCATGGGAAACACACTCCTGCGGGAAGGAGGCCCACGGGGAAGGAGCAGGGCAGCAAACAAGGAAGGTTCCAGCTCACAAGAAGCACAACAGCGAACACTTCCAAGCCAAAATGCTTGGGTTTGGCTTCATTCAATGAAAAACTGAAGGCTCCCATGGAAAGCAGATGCTTTCTAACATTCCCCCCACCCTCTAAATTCCTTGGCCCACAAGCAGCAGTGACAGAGATGTCTGGAGCAGAGCCATTGTATCATCCTCAGTCCATCTGTCAGGGGGACAGAACTGCATCCCCACAGCCTGTGCTCCACGGTGTCTGTTCTGACAGGGACACTGAGGGCATCAGTGCAGGGGCACTTGCAAGGGAAGAGAGTAAGAGAGGAAAATCACTTGTCAGTGTATTTACAAATCCTTGGGTGTGACCACTGGGAAGCACACAGAAAAGGAGGGAAAACTAACTAGCTGTGTTCTCCTGCCTAATGGAGCTGCCAGCACCCAGAGGGGCCCCGTGCCAACAGCTGGGCTGCAGTAGCACCTTGCTGTCCTGCAGGCAGGGACGGAGCCAGGAGGCTCCTCTATGACTGTCCCACCTTCCACTTGCATCATCATCCTGCACCCCCCAGCATTATGTGTAATGGCTCAAGAGGAATCACAGCCCTAAGTGTGTGATCTTGACTTGAAAACAATCAAGGGGACATCTCAAAGCCCTTTTCTGCAATTCTTTGCAGGAGTCAGTTCCAATCTCAGTTTTTAAAGACTTCCAGTCCTCATCCTCACACCTGCAAAGCGACACACTCACTTGTGACTCCTTATGGAATGGGGACAGTCCCTTCTTTATCTCTGACCAACTCCCAACACACAGCCTGCAATCTCCACTGGAACTCCGGGCTGCCACAAATATAAAAACAAGGAAGAATAATCCATGGAATGCCAAGTGAAAACCAGGATGTGAACAGCCTGCAGGCACAGAGCAGCAATGACTGCCAGTGGCAAGTGCCATCCAGACAACACAATCCAAGTTTTGGGAGCGTAGCCTGAGGACAGAGACAGGCAGGCAACTGGAGGTCACAGCTACACAAACCTGCCCAGCAGTGGCAGCAGCACTGGACCAGGAGTCTGTCCCAGCCAACACCCCAAACTCTGCACTGACATGATATACTGTTATTTTAAGGGATCCTTCAGGCATTTCTCACTCCCTCTCTTTTTTTGACTAGGTCTGCAAGTCACAGTATCCAATGCAGAGCACCCTGGGGACCCTCCCTTTGCCAGGCTGGACCAGGAATTTCCTTCCACAAGGATTTTCTATTTACTGTGGCTCTGTGACATTCCTTGCCATAGGTTTTCACAGCGCCAACCACATACAGCATGAGAGAAGAAAAGAGAAGGCAACCAAAGCAGCTGGTCACTGTAGGAGTGCAAAGCTCCCACAACACTGTTCCAGGCAGCGTCCCTGGGGGTTTCCAGCTTCAGTGGCTGCTGCAGGGAGCTGTTTGCAGCACACAAGGCAACCCAAGGAACCCACACCCACTGCAGGGACTCCACTAGTGACAGCCTGTGTACAAACAGGGAGATGCACACACTCCTAACTGCTCCTGACTAGATTTACATCTGCTGTGGGCAGCAGGCAGGTGTGCACCACCCTGGCCAAGAGCAGGAGAACTGCCCAACTCCTTGACCACCCAGCCAGGGAACATCATGTCCCCAGCCAGACATGGGGCCTCTTGGCAACTGCAGCATAAATGTGTTTCTGAGTATTTTCCCCCTTGATTATACATGTCAGAGTACAGAGAGAATGCAATGGTGCTCAGATAAAAGGTGGAACTGCTGCTGGACAGGGGAGGGCACGGGAACTGGGCAGGGGAGGGCACGGGGTCTCCTGGGTGGGAGCACATCTCCCTCCAGTGCCCACTCCCAGCAACAACAGCCTGTTGCTCCCGGCCACCACTCGGCCTCCTCCACCTGCCAGGTCACCCTCCGCGGGTGGTACTGCTGACAGCCCTGCTCTCTGGGTGGCTGCCTGCAGCTGCTTCCCAGTGACCATTGCTTGCCTGTCCACATCCATCAAAAAATATAAATCCTCAGTGAATTTAACTCTCAGCAGCCTTTTCCCATCCAACTATGAAGGCAAAGACCCTACAGCCAGAACTGCCCTTCTCCCCAAAGCTCTGGTCTCTGACCATAACTCCACTGCTGGTCACTGCCAGGCTCTGAGGGCACTCAGGCTGGGCGCTGAGCACCCAGGCCTTGGCACTGCCCTCTCCACCCCCTGCTCTGCACACATTCACATCTTGGTGTAAACCCCTGCAGACACGATTGCTGCTTTAGAAGGGAGATCTGGATATGCTGCCCCCAGAAAGGCCTCACAAAGAAGGGAACTTCCCCCCACCCTGACCTGTTCTCAAGGGTAAGTCCCCATCCCTGAAAACATTTGTTCCTTATTTAACAGAAAGAGCTGTAGGAAATTCCTCACACTCTTCGGCTTGGGTCCAGTCAGGCAGCTACATTCCACCAAAATCCCTGGATGTGGCTTGGCTGCAAACAAACAGCCTCTCCTTCAGCTGATCTGACACAGCATGCGGGGATGGCCACGGGCATGGCTTCGCTCCGAGGGACACTAAACCAGCAGAAGGCTCTGAGGTGACAAAAGATCACACCAGCACTGCCCCTCCAGCCAGGACAGGGCTTGTGGTCAGCCAGGCACCTGAACTCACCTTCCCTCCAGGGACACACGAGCGCATTGTTGACGCGAACGTGAAATCCCACGTGCTCACAATGCATTTGTTTTACTGAACCTCCTAATTACTTTACATGCTCTCCCAGGGCTACAAAGAGAGACATAAACAGATTAACTAAATTAGGCCAATTAAAGGTTCCCTAATGGAATGAAATGTTTCAGGCAAGCTTGAAAGAGGAAATGGGCAGAGAGAAATGAAAGACAATGCAATGTCAGGCAAACCAAGCAGGACTGGGAAAAACTACTTCAAAAATAAGGTTCACAAAAAACACACAGTTTCACCTCTTTTTTATCTTCGAGGATATTCCAGTGAACACACTATTCATGGACAGAGCTCCTTCTACTCCAAGCAAAAGGCTGAGTGTCTGCTCTAGACATCACATTGCCACACAACATCCACATGCCACAGCAACAGCAAAGTGCAGCTTTCTGCAGCACCAAGTTTAGCAGCAGCTTCTCAGGATGAGGGATCACTGTCCCAGGAGATGGAACACAGTGGTGGATGGCATGGGGATCCCAGATTAGATCTGACAGCCAAGGCTGAGCCAGTCAGTTTTACAGAGAGGGAAATGCGTGGCTGCCCAGCCCCAGCCTGCAGCCAGGACAGGATCCCACCCTGGCTTCCCAGCAGCCACACACCAAACTAAGGCTCTTGCCAAGAGTGGCAGCCCAGTCACCACACGTGTCCTTACCTTCCTCTTCCCATGGACAATGTCCTCAGGGAGGCTCGTGTGGATAAGGCTGTGCACTTCTGTCAGCTCTGTGATGTCCCCCAGGGGCACGGGTGCATCCTCCTGGAGTGGGGACATGAGGGACTCAAGCTCGTGTGAGTCCAGGGTGGCACTGGGAGCAGCCATGCCCTGCCTGTTCCGGTGGTAGTATGTATGGTTGCCAGCAGCCTGGGAATCCAGGCCTGGCAGGGCCTCCCTGAGGAAAAACAAGCAAGAGTTGACATTTCAGCTGGTCCTTGTAGAAGCAACCAGGCCCAAGCCCTGCCTCTCTTGAGGAAAGGAATCCCCTACCCACACCCCACTGCTACTGCTTTTACTGCAGATGCACCTCCACCACCTTCACTAATCCCAAAGCTCAGACCCATCCCAGTGAGGGATCCAAATCTCTCCCTGCAGATCCCAAGGCCATCAGACACCACAAATCCCAGCACTGGAGCAGGGCACTCACTAGCCCTGGCCCACGGGGAGCTGTGCCACTCCTGCCACCTCTGCTTTACAGGTGAGAGATGCAACAGGACAGGAGAGTTCAGTGGCCACATTAGGACAAGGCTTCAGAAGCTGCTTGTCCCTAGTCCTGAGACCTGCTGTGAACTCAAAGTTCTTCTCAACAACGGAGCCGTTTTCTGCTCATGGTCTTTCCAAATGCTTGTGGCTGCATTCAGACCCCTGGGATAGCAGGGGGCTTTGGGCTGCGTCCAATCCTCCTCAAACCAGCCTGTCACTTGCTTTCATTATTTTCCCAGCTGGAAGTTAACAAACCATTTCCAAACACCCTTAGAGCTGTCCAATCTCAGAAGCAAAATACTGCCCACACTGATAGACACAGGTAATAATCTGCTTCTTCCATTTTCTTGGGGCTTTTTCTTTCTCTGAAAAAAACAAACCCTGCTAGCTTAAGAATACAAATTGAAGAGGAACTACTGAGAAAATCAATCAGTGAAAAGATTGTACTACACATGCTCCTTACCCAACTGGCACTCCCTAGATTAAAGCTGTGCCTTAACTGTGTCCTACACCACATCCCAGGCAGCCCGGCTGGCCAGGGGATGCAGCTCACCGTGGAATTGTCTCCTCCTTTACCTACTGCACTGGGGAGGTGACACCCACCCACCTGTGCTTGCTGTTTCGGAAGCTGGCACACATGCAGAAAAGGATGCAGAGCAGCCCCAGGCAGACTCCCACGATGATCCCAGTGACAGAGTGGATATCCAGAACATCTAGGAGGAGGAGGAAGGGTGGATACACTATTTCAGCTGCTAGCAGGAAGAAGGCACAAAGTTTCTCATGTTCAGGAAAGCACCAGCTGTACTAAACCCAACCCAAACTATTCACAGTTCTATGACTCTACACACACAAAGGAGGAAGATTCTTTGGCAGTGACAATTTAGAGCAGTTTAAGGCAAACTGACAGCTATGCACATTAATTAATCTCACACTACAGAAAGGTTGCACATGCCCTTCCAGAGGAACTGAGATGGGGAAGAGAAATGAAGTTTGGCTGTGGGATGGGTTCCAGAGCTGTCCATCTGAGGGCTCTGCTGTATTCTCTGGTCTGGCCTACACAGAATTGTATCTCACATACTAAATGGTGACATCAGAAAGCGGCTTGGCAATCAGAAGTGTCCCTCCTGACAAATCATGGTCTTCAGCAGCACAGCTTGCTTCCTGCCCCGGGACAAGGGGGGAATTCATACCAGACAACTTCTCCCGCAGGGTGTGCACATCCTTAACATTGGAATAGGGACCAGATCCCACCACTGTCTTTGCTCCCATCTTGAAGAAGTATCTGGTATCACTTTCCAGGCCGTGCACTTCAGTGCTGAAGATATTTCCTGGCCAAAAGCAAGTCAAAAGAAATTTAAAATGTGCAGTTTCAAGAGCATTCAGAGGCTGCAGCAAAGCAGCAGCAGAATTCTGCTGGACTCTCGAAGTGAGGGATTTTGTGACATGAGCTCCAAGAGGCATTTCATACACCTCTTCAGTATTAATGAACTTGCTGCTTATGGAGCTGATGGTACAGACTGCACATGGTGCTGCTGGCACAGGTTTTTGTAGCAATTACTGGCTGCCAGCCTGTATCTGTGGGGTGTTTCCTGGATGATAATGGCTATTTCAGCCCTAGACATGTATGATTTCATGTCTCTCAGCAGTTGTGCCCCTGCACTCTCTGCTGTGACCAGGAGCAAGGCCCAGCATATGCTCCAGGAAAGCTGGCACCAGGAGCTCTGGAATATTTGTCTGTGCTCAAAGTGAGGCAAAAATCAGGGCAGCATGACTGAGCAATCAGGGCTCCAGAGGCAGGGAAGGAGCACTGGTGGTGTGTTACAGTTGGAGAAGGCTCACCTTCTCGGGTCAGCAAGGTCCACATGTCATCGGGCTGCGTGTTGTTGGCATTGTACAGGATGAGATACTCCACAATGATGCCATTGGGCTCCACAGGTGGGCACCAGTGCACCTGGACAGCGTAGGGGTTGAGTGGGTGCAGCCGCAGGTCAGAGGGAGGAGTGGAGGGACCTGACAGAGACATGCAAAGACCCACCCTGAGCAGCAGACAGAGGGGAGAGTGTTCCCCCAGATGCCTCTCAGCACATACTCAGGGACATCAGGGCTTAGAGGTGATCTGAGATCACATCTCTCAGGATACATTAGGAGGGACCTGATGGATTCAGGGAAAACCAGGAGTCAGGATTGAGTTCCCATGACTACTCACGGTCAGGCAGGGTGAAGCGCTCCACCACGCTGCCGAAGGGCCCGTCGATGCCGACGCCGTTGGACTGCACGGCAAACTCATACCTGGTGTAGGGCTTCAGCCCACTGATGAGAATGTCCTCATCCGAGCTGGTGAGAGAGGACACACCACAAGGCCATGAACACCCCATGGTTCTCCTGTGCCACCCTGAGAGGAACGCTCTAAGAGATTATCCTAACTCTTACAGTATTTGATTTTCTACCTAAAGCTTCATCTCCTGCAGCCATGGGTGTGCAAGAGCCCTCAGCTCCCAGGTACAGAGCAAAACAGTTCCCAGTCTGCAGGACCATTTCTGATGTGCTTGCAGGGAAAAGCTTGAAAACAGCCTGGTCAGAGGCTGAAAATCTGCATAGGAATCTGGATGTAAAATACATCCCCAAATTACTGTAACTGCTTGAACTCTGGCAATTTATAGACCAAACTTGTGAAGACCATCTCACTAATCATGAATGCTCTGAGACTGGCCATAATTGCACCCAGTCATGTTGTTAACAGAGAAACAAGTGTGTAAGGTCCAAACAGAGAAAAAAGATGCAGAGACCAGTAAATGATTCCTTGGTATTAAAGTCATAGACAAGTCCCACTGCCACATCTCAACGGTTCTGACCATTATCTGTGATCATGGCAGATGTTCCCAGCACGTGAAACCCCCAGGATTTTGCCAAGCACTGGAAATTGCATGCAGGGTCCTCCTGCCCTGTGTTCATTCCTGACAGGAGCAACACCTGGCAGTCGAAGCCTTGGCCTCCCTCTTTACCTGGTGTAGTACGTCACGAGGGAGGCGTTTTTCAGGCCCCAGGGGCTGAAGCGCACAGTGTAGTTGACAATTTTGACTGTTGTGAAGTCGGGTTTCTTCCACCTCAGCCATATGGAAGTTGAGCTGTTGGACTCTGCATAGACTTGGACTGGAGGCAGTGGAGGACCCTTCTGCACAGGCGGATCTACGGTGCAAGACAAAAAGAGCTGAGGAGATGTATGTGACAGTAACTTCCTCACCTGTGGGAAAGATCACAGTAGGGATCCATGCACCACAGTGGTGGAATGCTGCTGGGGAGCACAGGAGGTCAGCTTCAAAGCTGCCCACCTGGCAGGGCCATACCAGGGTGGGGAGGAGCCCAGCCTGGTCACCAGGATCCCACACTCAGCTGGCAGAGCTGAGAATGGAGCCCAGGTCTTCAGAGCTTTTACTTTCTTTATAACACTGCAGAAAGCCTGGCAAGCTGCTCTTTCACATTCTCAGATGTTTATGATGGGAGAGATAAAGGCCAAATTATCTGACATTTCTAGCCCATCCCTGAGTGTTATGACCTGCCCCTGAAGGTGAGGGTAACTGAGGTTCTTGTTAAGAGATCTCTTGGGGCAGGTTAGAGTGAAATGACACTGAATGACCAGAGTGTGTGTATATATAAATATATATATGTAGGGTTTATTTTAGAACAATTAGGTTGCAATGGAAAGGTGGCAAACAACCATTTTGCAAATGGCCCACTGCTTTGAATAATTCACCATTTACATTTTGGTCTCTCACATCGAGTCCCTAATGGGGCCAGAGAGAACATCCACAGGCAGGGTAAGAACAACCCTAAGGAGAAGGGACATTTTGCTCCTTTCTCTCCTTCCCAGTTCCTCCAATGCACTTTGCTATGAATGTCAAAGAAAGCTCCCTTATATTGGGACCCTCCCCATTTGGAAGTTCTTCTTCTGGAACATTCTCCTTGCTGTGCAGCCACGTGCCAAGCAGAAGAGAAAGGCAACAAGGGGCACTGCTCACCTACTGCTGCCGCCGGAGCCTTTTCTGTTTTGCCCTTCCAAACGGCCGCGTAACCATCTTCGTGCTTGTTGAACGCCACCAGCTTCACCTCATAGAGTTTCCCAGGAGCTGGAAAAATCAGTCAGGGTTTGTCTGGGGTTACTTTTGTCACCAGCCCTCCCCAGTTAGACATGTTTTCTTTGATCCAACCAGCTTTTCTCAACATCAAGAAAGTAGTTTGAACATAATCAAGATGTTTTTATTACCTAATACCTAAATAAATATCATCTAATACCTAAATTACAGCAGGGAGTCCCCCTTCCACTTACAGGCTTCCCACATACAAACACTCTCTCACAGCTGGTTCACGTATCAGCACAGCTGCTCTCTAGTTCTCCCCTCACTTTTTACAGAAATTATCAACATGAAATGGACTTTCCCCAGCCCCCAAGGGTTAACCATCGTCCTGGTCTGCAGCACATCATCTCAAGATCTCCTGGTCTTTCCCTCTTGCAGACTACTAAAGGAACCTGCACAGTGACTCCCCTCTCCCCCATGGAAGTGACTGCACTTGCTTATTCTTGATGAGTGAGGACATTCCCTCCCCTCCAAAATGCCCCTTCTGTTTCCAAAGTCCTTTCTGATTTACTCACTGCTGTGAGGATCTTCCTTCCAGCAAGTCCTCACATACCCTGTTAAGTCACTGACAGCTTTTGTTGTATAGTGACTATTTTGACTCCACAGCAGTTTCCTGATTTGCAATTGGAAAAGAAATAGTGCACAGAAAACCCCACCAGAAACCTGAGGGTTCTCATTACACACCCTTCCCATCAGAGAGCTTTGAACTGTGGGGAATCTCACACTTGGACCCAAACTGAGCCATGGGAGAGGGCACTCTGGGTCCTAGCAGTGCTGCCCTAGTCCAAAACTCACTTCTCTTTCCTCCAGCCTTTCATCAGCTGAAATACTCCTCTGCTGTAACATCTGAGGGTTTTTTTAACGGAGATGTTTAATCAAGGAAACAACTTGGGAGATATAAAGTTCTCCAAGAAGACACTCCCTGCAGCAGCCACCCCTTCAGGAGTCCAGCCAGAGCAGTCCATGCTGCCTTTGGTTGCCTTGGCTGCAGCGCATTGATGAAGTTTGTTAATCTGGGACAATGCCTCTTCATTGCCTGCTCTCATAGATCACTGCTCTCCTCGCCAGACAACGTAAGCAGAATAAAACCTTTCTTACGAATGCCAATTTTATTATTACTGCCCTGATTAGGCTCCCAGAGGCTGATGGTACCAATTACCAAAGCCTTTCTCTGCTCCACAACACACGTTCGCGCTCAGAATATAAAAACAGTTCAGCCACATTTTTCTTCCCTAAAGAATCCCAAAAGCAAACAGAGTTTTGTCTGCCTCCAAGACAGCCTGATCTGCATTTCCACACTCTCCAGCCACAGAAAAACGTTTCAAACCCACACAAGGGGGATGAGACCAAAGGGCACTCAACATCCAAAGGGCTGGAACAAAGAACCTCACAGCCCGTCTCTCACCAGCACAGACACACTCCCCCCCCCCCAGCCTGAGCCTTTGGCTGGGCTTCACTACAACACGAGCTCGTTGTGGCTGATGTGACCCAAAGGGATGAGGAAGAGTTCACAGATGTGATGCAGCTGTGGGCAGCTCCCCTTGGAGAATGAAGGAAAGGACAAGCCATCTCCATCCCTGGGCAGGACCAATACAGCAGCCACTTACACATGAAGCCAGGAGAGCTCAACTGCAAGATCAGGCATCTCACATCCTAAAAACAGGGGTATTTTGGATTTCTCAGTCAGAGGCTTGGCTTCAATTTTTATACACAGGCCCAGATGTTCAAGCTCTTAGAAGTGGCAGACATAAAGCTCTATCAAGCTGTCAAGAAGCTAGTAGGCAGCATGAAAACAGATGTATTTCACTGCATTCCATCATACATTAAATATAGGCAGAATAATCTAGTCCAGATAATTTCAAATCACTAATCTGAATGACTGCATAATATATCCAATATGCTAAATATGTTGCTTCACTCAGCATTTCAAGGTGTTCATGTTGGCCAGGTGCCGTACACCACGCTTTCCTTTAAGTGGGAAAATACCCTCACTTCCAGACAGTTACTCCCAGTGGAATGCAATCTTCCTTCATGGGAATGTGGAAAGCAGGATCAGATCCTTGCCATTTATTTTTTTAATAAATTACGGCCCTGGTAGTTGTACATCAGTACAGAGAGTAAGTGCTAGAACACAGATGGAAATCAGTAAGAATTCCTCAGGAAAATGCCCTCCTGGTGATTCAGGACAGCTTCCTTTTGGTTTTGCAGGCTCATGAAATTGCTGGATTTCTTTTGTGCCTTTGAACAGCTGCCCAGCCCTCTCCAGGACTTCAGCACACACCTCTGAGACAAGGTACAAGGTGTGACATTAGCGATGCCACTCTAAGGAGACACAGTTTGCTCCAGAGATTCGCACAAGATGGGAGAAAAGTCTTCTTATTTGTGACAGCTCAAATAGAGAGAGTTGAATTGTTACCAAAGGCAAAATCAAGAAGCCAGATGCTGGGGGTGAGGCAGAGGGTAAGTCTGTAGGACAGAGAAGAGGTAGGGGACAAAGCTGGCACCATTTCAACCTACGGAAATCCCCCCAGGTGACTGAATCCCCATCAGCCCATGTGCAGCAGCACAGACCACACTGGGGCTGCCAGCCCTTCCTGAGCCCACTGCCTGCTCTGCCTATGAGATGCAGACCTAAGTACCTGCACAGGGTAGCTCTGCATCACAAAACTAAACCCTTCCAAATCCCAACCACTCCTCCTCCTTGTTGCATGTCCTGACCCCCTGCCTTCCTCAGCCCAGCCAGATTCCTGACCCTTTCTTTACTGGACATGTTGCAAGAGCACATCACTCAACAGCACAAGGGGAGACACGGGAACATCCATGACTGGAGAAACCCGAGACTCTGCTCCTGACACAGCGACAGCCGATGCACAACCCCAGGTCATAAGGAAACCATTAGGGCTTGACGGATGCCCAAATTTAAGGAAGTAATTACAGAAGAACAAGCAGCCTTCTCAGCATCATCGTGCCAGAGCATTTGGAACCAATTCAGCCCACTCCGAGCCCTCCGCTGACTGACTTGCCAGTGGTTAGAGCAGCACGTGATGATGTTCACATGCGGTTTCCTCAGTGCAATAATTACAGACCAAAATTCTTCAGAGAAACTCATCACTGTTAACACTTTCTCAGTGGCAAGTTGGCTGCGACAGAGCTGGGAACCCACTTAGTGATGGCATAACCAGGAGCTGCAGCCTGACCTTTACACTATGCACAGTAAGTGTGCCACAAATGTAGGGTGAGCCAGCACAGCGCACACACCCTGCAGCCTGAGCTCACTGGGCAGAACAGGGATGAAGCATGAAGTGGGGGATGGAGGAAGCAGAATCCTCTTTTTCATCTGCCACAACTCTCCCCACTCTATCTCCATCCTGTATCATTGGGCAAATCAACTAATTAATACAATCAGATGTTAGGAATATGACTCCTTATGGGAAACACTGAGCGCAATGAGCCAGGCAGGCAGATCTGGCTGTGGTGCAGATGTTCTCCACCCATGGACATTCTCTCTTCCATCCCTTTTCCCTTATGGGGGAGGTGCAGGAGAATACTGGCCCAAAATTAGCATGCTGTGAATTATCCCATCTCTGAATTGTAATACACAGAGATTTCAAACAGCATGCAACTATGGACCTCCTTAGAAACACACAGGGAAGGAGAGATCATTGTCCTGACTGGAGATTTCAATCTTGGCACTCTTTGTAGGGACACCATAAAAACACTAGTTGATTAAGAACCACTTGTTAGCATATACTAAGTATATTGGTAACCCTTGGTTTAAAAATACAATTTCTCCTCCACTGGCATCAGAAATTTCTGTGGCTTAAACTCTGCTCAGAATAAGCCTCAAGAGCCCCACTCCAGAAAGGATTTTAAGTGCTCTTAAAAAAGCTCCCACAGCCCTGACCCTGTGTACCTCTAGCTAAGCAAACAACTGGGCCTCTTGGGAACATCCTGGGATGCTACAAAGTGCAAGAGACAGGCCCTGGGTTCCCACACCAACTGCCAGGAAGATGTACCCAGCTAACCTAGTCGGGTCAGCTCGTACTGCTTCACTTTCTTCTTGAGTTTTATGGGTCCCACATCCCAGCTCTCATCTTCAGCACCATCCAAAGGGCTCTCATTGCTGGACTCCTCCGGGCCCACTTCTCGGTAGTAGAGCTTGTAACCAGATATCTGGGCATGGTTGGCTGGGGGCTGCCACGTTATCAGCAGAGACTCCATCTTCGCCCGGACTTTTAATTCCATTGGGGCAAATGGAACTGAAAAAAGAACAAGAGAAAAACATTCAGCCACTTCTCTCCATTTCCCTGCTCTACTGAATCCTCTCCATTCTCAGTAGTGAAGGAGGGATATGAGGAAAGGCTGTTCTGAGTGGGATGTCTCCACTGCCTGACAGTGGAGAGTGGGACAGTTATGCTCCCAGCTGGGTGACAGGGGAAACAACATCACAAAGCCACTATGGGGGGTTCTCAGTGTATTCTGAGATATTCCCGTCTTTAATCACCGTTGCAGTCTGGTGTGGGCTCAGCTCTGTCTGCCAGAATTGTCTATTTATTCCCAAAGGCCTTAACACTGGGGTCTGGGGTTCTGGTTTTTTTGCTTTTCTTTCTATTTTAAGAATTTTCCCAGCTGCACATGGCGGGAGGAAAGACCCACTGCCCAAGTAAACAGAGGGACGTATATGGGCTGCTGAGCAGTGAGATAAAGGTGAGCACTTTGGACTAACCAAAGCCAATGGTCATAGTTCCCAACACAAAGCAAGAGTCTCTGAAAATGCCTCAAGTTGCCCACACCCTGCCCCAAATGCCAGGCACTGCCCAGCCTCCTACCGTGTGTCTGGTTGTCTCTGTCAGGGGTCCGATGCTGGGTCCACTCGGAAGGGGCCCCGTATCCCACGCTGGTGCTGGCTGCGATCCGGACTTTGTACACTTTGTTGGGATGGAGCGAGTAGAGCGTGATTTGGGTCTCGTTTCCCCCCACTTCAATGGAGGTGACCTGATCTGCTGGAACCAAGGGGACACCGCTGAAACCAGGGATTTCCCAGCCAAAAGGAAGTGCAGCTGAGCAGCCACAAGCCTCATTACCCTACGTGGTCTGCATGCCCTGGGCTGCCTTGGCTTTGCCCACTGCAATCTCATGGTACCAAGAAAAACAAGAACTGAAGGCTGGGCAGAGCTGATATCCCAACTGACAACTCCCTTCAACACATTCCAAACTGCAGGTTGCCTTTAGCACTGCCGAGTCTGCCCAGAGGGAGCTGTCAGAAACTCTGTTGCTGACGTGACAGTAGAACATGAGCAGAGCTGATGGGAGCTGATGGTATGTTCCAGTGCTTCTCACTGCTGTATTTAAAGCCTCACCTTAATCTGAACCAGAACTGTCCAGCAGCCCTGCCTTCTGCAAAATTCACACCTTCACCCAAGCCAGATGGAGGTTTTATTGCTCCCTCCTCAGCCCACCCAAGTTCATAAGGGGGATAACAGGAAATTTAAGCTGAGAATGGCCTGGGATTTTCACTATAACAACTAACTGGTCTTGCTGAAGATTCATGTTGCCTGTTTGGAGAATGCAGAGGTCTTGATTTCAGCTTCCCCTGGCCTTAACTCAGCCGGGAGCGCTGTCCCTGCTATGTAACAGCGTGTTGCTGAGTATGATCCCTGGATTGCAAGTGTTTCCAAGGTTTTACGATGCCACGGAGCCATGTGCAGGCTCAAGGCAAAAGACAAGAGCCAGGAGTCACAGCACAGACTACTAATCCAGTTCAAATACAGGGGAACATGTCCAGCACCTCATCACACTCCCCATCCTTCTCTCAGGAAGAATCATGACTCTGGGAAGTGAAAAGCTGCAGAGCTTTGACGGTTTTAAGAGCAAATACCCAGAAGGATTTGCAAAGCAAGCACACATGGAACTGGAACAGCCACATCCACTGTAGGTAAATGTTACCATCCCTGCTGAACACTGCTGAGTGTCTGACAATGTAAATAAAACTGGAAAACACTCAGCAACAGAGCAACACAACCTGGCCAGGATTACTTGGTTTTGGTTTTTTTCCCCACAAGGATCACTTTGATTAGACTCAATTTTAAAGAAATTGAAAGCATTTACCTTTCTTCCCCAACCAGCATAAAGCTCTTCCCCCAAAACACACAGTGCAGATGGCAGTGAAGGGCTGCCTGTGCAGACATTCCTGGAGCAGCACAGGCATGGGCAGTGCCATTCCCCTGGGGACACAGCTCCTCCACAGCCACAGTCACACCAAAAGGCACCTCCAAGCAGTATGAAGTAGCACAGGGCACTGCTGGGACCAGCAAGGCCAGGATTTCTCCCATGGAAAAAAGGGTCTCCCCATTTTCAGCCTTGCCCCTCCACACAACACACTAGACACTGCTGGAGCAGGGGACAGAACCTCCCAGATGGTGTTCCCCTCACCTTCCTTGAGGGTGCAGTAGTCGATCTTGTACTTGGTTATCTTGCCGTTGCTGAGCTCCGGAGGAGGAGGCAGCCACGTCACACGGATGTCACCAGGAGTCATGCTCGACAGGGACAGCTGAGGGGCAGCGCTGGGAACTGAGCAGAATCAACCACGAGAAGTCACAAAGACCAGAGCAAGACCTCAACATATCCATGCCGGCTCTGTGAGGTGGCTGGAGGCCACTACCTGGTCTTGGCCCTGCCACAGCTGGTGACAGTGTCTGTCCCAGGGGAACCAAGACCCCTGAGAGCATCAGAGGGGTGTCTGGGGAGGAGAGATGGTGAGCAGACCAGAGCCTGCCCAGCCACCTTTGCCCTGCAGACTGGGCAGGTGGACACACACCAGCTATGGGCCTGTGCTGTGGAGCACAGAGGAGACACTGAAGGAAATGGCTCACAGATCCAGACTGCAGCCTGGGAATCCTCATTCCCTCAAGAACCACAGCTCTGGCTGCAGGCAGCTTTCATGCTTTCAACTCAGCCTGTCAGGCTTCAGACACACACACAAGGGACCACGCAGGTCACCGTCAGGAGCATTAAAAGCATATCATGCACACGAGGTCTGCCAAAAGCATCACTGTTTGCCTCTGTCCTGCAGCCTGTGGAAAGCTGTGCATGTCCTCCCGTTGGGCAGCTGTCCTTCTGGCACTCTGCCTTTACTGCTCACAAAATCGGTGATAAATGGTAAAATCAACACAAACTACTAGCTCTTAAGGGATCTGACCCTAAGTCTGCTCCACCCCCTACAAATTGCAATAGATGTTTCCTCCAAGTTGAAATCAAATCTGGCCCGGAGTCAAACCTGGAGCAGTAGCATATGAACTGGGAGAAAGCCTTGAGGAACTGACTGCAGTTCCCAAAGGATTCTCATGGGTCTCAGTGCCAGACGGGTCATTTTCATGCCCTTAATCACGCAAGTGACGATCAGCCCAGGATGCAGGTTTAGGTCTCTAGGAGCTGTTGTTGTTCTCCAAAGCACATTCAGTGCTCACCGTGAAAGAGACCAAGAACATTTTTTAGGTACCAGTACCCATCTAACTCAACGCACCGTCCTCCAGGGTCTGCACAATGATGGAAGAGGATGTCCGGCTGGCCCCGAGCTGGGAATAGGCAACCACATAGAAGACATAGTTGGTATTAGGTTCCAGGTCCTTGACTTGCAGCTCAGTGGTGTCATTATTGACAGCAAACTGGTATTCCACATTATCTGTTCCTAGAGCCAAGGAAACACTGATCAGCAGGTCAGTGAACTGCCAAGACACTCCTAAAAAAAACACCACTTAACTCTCAAGGTCCACAGTGTAAATCCACTTTAAAAATCAATGTATTCTCCAATTCCCCCATCACCTGCACAAACGCCATCTCTTATATGAGTTCTTGGGCAGAAACATCCAATGCCCCAATGTTAACACCTCCATTTTGACTCAGGCTCCTTAATCCATGCTGAGGCAGCTGCAGATACCAGTTTAATTTTCAGAGGAGCTCTGGCAACAGTTCAGCAAGAGTATTGGCTTGCTGGCTGTTTGGGAAGACAGACCCCAAGAGACTCAAGTGCCTCACTTCAGATTCTGGGTGTGAATAATTTAGTGATTGCCCTTGTACACAATGTAGACAGCTAATATCTCCATTAGTAATCACACCCTTTGCATATAAAATCAATGTGTATAAACTCAGAGGTTTTTGGCCCCACTAGAATCCTGACAATTTAGCTCTGTGGGCACACTACTGCCATTCAACAAGTTAGAACATGTGGGCTAATCCCCAGGCACTGCCACAAGCTGATGCTGACTCCAAGAGAAAACTCCTTTCCCTGCAATGAAAAGGGCAAAACTAGCTGGAATTGTCCCACAGGAGGGGAAAGTCAACCTGTGCCTTGTGCCTTCACTACCGTGGTGCTGCTCAGGCAGTGACACCCACCCACAGCCCGCTGGTAGTGCAAGGAGAAGCCGATGATCTGCTCGCTGTTGTGCTCCGGCCGCTCCCAGGACACGAGGACGGTGGTGCTGGAGAGGGACACGGCCGACACCTTCTTGGGAGCGCTGGGCAAACCCTCCCGCACGATGACGGAGAGCTTGGCCGTGGCACAGGCCGTGCCCAGGCTGTTCTCCGCCACACACTGGTAGTAGCCAGCATCCTCCAGGCCGATCTGGTTGATGACGAGGCTCCCGCTGCTCTGCACCTTCACGCGCCCATTGGACAGGAGGGGCTCCCCGTTCTTCAGCCAGTGGATGGTGGGGCTGGGCTCCCCCTCAGCCTTGCACACAAACCTGGCCGTGCTGGCTCGGGTGCGGGAGATGGTTTCAGGAGCCTGGGAGATGCTGGGAGTAGCTGGGAGGGGGGAGGACAAATTAATGCGGGAAGGAGGAGGAAAAGATAGCAAAGCAAATCCCTTCTCCTCCCCACTCAGTGCTATGTTTTATTCAGTAGCAGCTTTGCTTACAAGATAGGATTTGCCAGGCAGACTCTAGAGGCTTAATTTAGACTCTGTCCAAAAGGAAAAATAAATTCTGTATCAATCATGTGCTGCATTCCCTGATCCTAGGCTGTTCTCCCTACCGGCTTCCACAATACTGAAAGTTAATTGCTGATAGAGATTTCCATGGGAGAACCCTGGAGAACAAGAATAAAGCATAAAACTGTTCAGTAAATACCAGGAACTAAAACCCAAATTAAAGAGGTGACACTCCCACTGAGAACTATCCCAGCCCAGGGCCTCCTTGCTCCAACCTGGCTCCCATCTTACCCAGCCACAAATGCAACTCCTTGGTGATCTCCTGGACGCTGGTCCACACAATCCACAGCTACCTGGTCCGAATTTCTACCTGGAGTGTTTCCTGCTCTCTACTCACCCAGGACCCGGAGCTCGGCAGCAGCGGTAACGAACTGCCTGGTTTGGGGTTTGTTGGCTCGGCAGACGTACACCCCGGAGTGGTGGGGCTGGCTGGAGGGAATGAGGAGGTTGGTCCGGCCCAGCACAATCACATCTGTGGAAATCGGCTTTCCATCTGCAGGAAGGAACGTGCACAAATGTGTGAGGGAGCCCCAGGCTGCCCTATACGAGAGATTGTAAACAACACCATGATGGCAGCAGCTGGGGAGTGGAAAGACCCCCAGATCCCAAACTCCAGACCAGAGGAGGGTTCCTGCTGGGATGCTCTTCAGTGCTTGACAGACAGCTCAAGCCAACATTGGCACAAGGTTTAGTTTAGCCTGTAGTAACTGACAAAGTTCTGGTTTGGATCAAAATAGTCTCTGATGCCTATGGCGTGCCTGCAATGAGAGCCCTCAGAAACAGCACATTCAAGGGAAAGCTATACTAGCACAGAGTTTGGAAGAACTGCTGGATCTGCCTGCTGACCCCCACCACAAACACACACAGCTCCTCCCCTCACCCATTAATGCTATGTCAGCAAGAGCACTGAATCACTGACCACTCAGGGATTCCTCCCTCCTCTGCATCCTGCATGTGAACCCAGATTTACTGAGCTTCCTGATTCATTCCTTGTCCCCAGCTTGGCTGTGAGGTACTAGGAAGACACCTGGTTCTCCTTGGGGCTTCACTGTTTGTGTCAGAGACACAGGCCATGAGCTGCCCTCTCCCCATCCTCCTGGCCAGGTGCTCAGCACTGCTGAGTAGGGAAGGAGGAAAAGGGGCTCCGTATCCCTGGACAGGAGCCAAGATGTCCTTCTACAACTTCAACAAATTCTGGGCTTCTCAGCATCATGTACAGTGCAGAGGCTGGTGCTGGGCACTGCTGATTCTCAGCATTGTTCTGGTCTGAGAAACACAGGGACATGGCGCTGGTACCTCTGAACACGGGAGACAAAGCCCAGGGCTGGGGACAAACCAAGGAACAGCGTAGATGGTAGGTCTGGCACAAGTCAGCAGACTGGGAAAACCTGCCAATCTGTGCAGTACCTGTGCACCACCAGACCTTGCTCTTCCCCACCTGCAGAAGCACAACCCCAGCACTGCCTGCCTTTCCCTCTCACAGCTTCAGCTGCCTGCATCTCAGACAGAAGCAAACCCCTCACTCCACTGCGAGCAGCTGCACCAACTTAGCACCATCAGCAGGGAACGTGGCTGAGAGCAGACCCTCTGCCCCCTCCCTCCATTTTGGGGGGTTCAGATGGCCTCACACTTCAGTGGCTGCACACTCCGAGGAGGAGGCAATCTGCACACCCTGTTTGCACTGGAGCAGTTGGAAAACCTGACTCCAGATGGTAGCAATTAGCTGACACCACCAAGGCTGGCAAGAGCCAAACTGGCAGGCTGGAGGTACATCCTCAGTGTTCCCTGCATGACTAATGGTCCAGTAACCCAGCCTGCTCCTTAATGAAGGCTTGGAAAGAAACATGCTTGTATTACACAGAACGACTAGCACTGTTAATCCATCTTTTTTAATTGAAGAGTCCACACCAGCAGGCAGATTGGGACCAAGCAAATACTTGAAAATAAAGCATGGAAAGAACGGGGATATTAACCTTTCACCCCTTCCCCCTTGTCTTCCCTCCTTCCAAAAAACTTTCACAATGATAATTAACTCTAATAATATCTACTCTGCTATGGGCATTAGCAGCTCTCAGCAAAATAGTAAGTGATCAGCACGGGAATGCTGAGCATTTGTAATTGTGAAGTGCATGGGATAAACCAGAAATAATTCTGCCAGAACATTTAATCCTTACTGATTCAATTTCCAAAGTTGTATCCTCTGAGACTTTTTTGCTCCTTTTTTGTGGGGAAGAGGAAATACTTTTATGTGCTAAAATCACTGCCTGTGGATAAATCTGGGCTGAAAACCAACCACAATAAATGGCTACAGGGGAGAGAAGCCTTAAATTGTGACCCGGATTTATGGAAACAACTGAGAGCCTTTTCTGGGGGAAAATCAACCTTTGAGCTGAGGAATGTCTTCAGTCAGGGCCTCTGAAACACATCTGATGGATGTGACTCTCAGTGAAGTGACACTGGAATCCTCCACGTGACTTTGTCCATCAGCCCTGGGTAACATCTGCTAGCCTTGCTCACTTGTACACCTCTGATGAGCCCTAAGCAGCTCCTCAAGCCCTCCACTGAACAAAAACCTCTCTGCCACAGTCCCAGTCACTCCAAGAATTAACAGATCTTACCAAGTCTAATAATCCTGCAAGATAATACAAGTTATTTCTTCAGTGCAATGGCAGACCCCACAGTACCCCTGGTAACCTCCGAGTCCCTGGAGGAGTGACATACACCTGACCCCATCGTCATGACCTCCACTGCTCAAGCTCACACAATGAGGGAGACTAAGTCAGATCAAAAGGCATCCAGGCACTAGAACAGTATGTATTACACAGGTCAAACAACTATAAATTGAATGGTGTGCTTTGTAACCTTCAAGATTTAATTAATCATTCCACTTTAGCAAGGACACCCTACGCCTACATCATTAGGTACTGACGTAATGAGCACCCTTCCGGTCCCACAGATTTTTCCACCTTTTAACAGGGTTTTAAAATAAAGTATTCACAGGTTCCTCTTGACAACAAGAACTTGATCCTGTCCCTCGTACTCACCCTGTCGTATCCAGGAGACGAAGGGGGTGGGATCAGCATCTGCCATGCACTCCATCACCACACTCTCCCCGGCCACCACTGTGGTGTTCTCGGGAGCGGCGACGATGGTGACATCTCCTCCCGCTGGCTGGGAACCTGAGGTCAGAAACAAAAAGGAAAGTCTGTCCTTCCAAGCTGCAAGGTCCCCAGAGAAACTGAGAATGCAGAGCCCAGGGTCTCCATCTGTGTTTCTCCGGGTGGTGACACACGTGGCACTGGCTCATATTATAGAATCACTGAATGCCCAGTTGGGGGAGAAAAACAGGTCTTGCTTTTACACGACTACAATATTTTTACTAAAAAACCAAACTATCTGCCCTGCAGATTTACTCTAATCATGCTGGCCACAGTAAAAATTAGTATCAGGATTTCCACATGGAAAATAAGTAGTTTCAACTCATCACCTTCATGAACTGTTGTTACATGGATGTTTGTTATGTTTGTTCACTAGACAAAAAAAGACACTGCTATCCTCAGAGCAACACCAACACTCACAGCCTTCGGCAAGGCACTGGAACAACTCGGAAAGAATCCAGTCACTTGGTTAAAGAAATCCTAACAGCCAGATTTCGACTGCAAACTGCCACAAGGAGAGGTCAGGGCTGTGCCCCAGCCTTCACCTGACAGCACAAAGGCTGATCAGTCACCACACATCTGGAGGAGAGAGCCCAAGCAGCTTGTACGTGCACAGACCTACAGCCAGCACTTATATCAAGCAAGGTTTATGGGAAGGTCTCCAGGCTGCATTGCACAATGTCTTGCAAATGGGATGGGGATATTTTGCTTGAAATGCACCTTCTGCCTGTGTCCGCCCACTGCTGAGCGGAGGTTAAGGCAAGGTTAAGGAAATGCCTTTGCAGCAGCCAAATTTCTGTTGTCAGATGAAAACAACCGGAGCACTCTTGAGCAGACCAGACTGTTCATGACCCTCAACAGTAGCAGCCCTGTTTTTCCAGCTCTCTCAAATACCTCTAACTCTGAGGGACACTTTTGTTGTTGTCCTCATGAAGGGAGAAGTGACTGCAGAGGAGTCACCTAGTACCAGTAACTTTTAGGTCTGCAGAGAAAGTTGTTGACAGCAGGCCTCAAACAAACAAAAGCAGGACCTTTCTACAGAGTACAAACTCTCAGGATGCTCCAGAGATCAAAAACAAGAGGTTCAGACACGAAGGACACATTTACTGGGACTGTTAAATGGTCTCACTGCAGTCCCGAGCCCAAAATGCTCCTGACTGGGATGCTCTGTCTGACAGGGATCCTGATGGTCAGATGCTGAGGGAGATGTTCAAGGAAAGCACCACGTCTTCCCTCCCAGTTTTTTTACATGTTGTCCTTCAGCATCTACTGTGGTCACTTTTGGAGATGGCACTGCTGGACTCCTGGCCATTCATGCAGCATCCAAATAATTCACTCATATTTGAATTCCTTGTGGACATAAACCAGAGCAGCCTCAGCAGCAGAGCTGCCTGCACGGCAGGAGGCTGCACTGAATGTGCTGTGCTCAGCCCATCCCAGGCCCATTGCCATTCACTCTAAGCAGGGCAGTCTTGACAAAGAGTTGGTTCAGCACTGAAATGTTCTCCCAGTCCACACGTGCATGAAAGGGACTTCCACCTCCAGGACTACGTGAGCACAGTCAGAAGGAGCCAGTAGAGTCCCTGAGGCACTAAGGGAAACTGGGAGTGAGCAGGAGCTGGTGCTTGTCCAGCAGATGGAAGCAGAGACCAAGGAGTGCCTGTGGACCCTGACCTGGGCAGTGGCTGGACCAGGCTGACCTGCAAGCCCAGTCCTGGGCAAACACCAGCAACAGGAGCTGCCCTGGGGCACAAGAAGAGCCAGCCCAGCTGTCCTCTTTCCAGTGGAACAAGCACCTGACACAGAAGGGCTGAAGTGGGCAGGCACACACTGTCCCCTTCTGGGCTTCCCAGGGCTTTGGTCCCCACATCCATTATCTGCTCCCATCTTTCATGGTCATGGGCACTTTCAGCCTCACAGCCACCACACCTGGCCCTGCAGGACAACTCGAGGGACAGCACAGGGACAAGAAGAAAACACATCATGTATGGATTCTGAGGTCTCACTGATAAATAGATCAAAGTCCTGGTGGCTCTTCAGTGAGGTGTCAAGGCTGGGCCTGAGAACTACAGAGAGAGAAAATGGGCTTAATGCAAAAACAGGCACAAGACCTTCCCCACCAGGCACCCAGACTGAATGGTCAGGGAAACGCAAGGCTCTCTGCAACAGCAGCTTTCCACAAGGCACTAAAATCCAAGAGGAATCATCAGTCCTGTGTAAGACTGTGGGGCCACGGCAGCTTTTGATGAAAACGAGCAGGGAGCAGCCAATAGCCCACATCCTGGAAGCAGGAACATACATGGTAGCACTTCCAGCCTACCATGCGAGTCAGATTCTTTACCCAACACCAGCAGCTGCCACATACCTGCTGGGCAGGACGTGGCTGAAACACGTCTGTGTGCACAAAGCTGTCTTTTTCTGCAGTGCTGGGGGAAAAAATAAATCTAGAGTGAAAAAAATAACACCAGCCAGATGGCAATACATTCCCTGCCAGATTTCCAAGCAGCTTTCTCTACCGAGCTTCGGGCAGAGGAAGAGAGAAAGCCCCTCAAACCTGACTTACACACTCATCTGCTGCGTTCAGGTGCACGGCCCCAGGTGCTGACTGGCAAAAGCACTTTACAGGTTATAGAAACTTCACCTAAAGGCACTTGTCCTGTACCACTTGGTCCCTCAGCTGCCTGGTAGTGTTGTCAGTCACCAGAGAGGGATTTTACCTCTGTTTCAGCCTTGAAAAACTATTAGGAAAACATATTAGTCCAGATCCCTCATCTGATGATTACTGAAATTATATTACAAACCCAAACAGTTCTGCTTGCTTTCCCAGTGCATTCCTGGGTGTGTGCATGGATGAATGCCCCTTACACCGCTTCCACACACAAACACATCTCTCTCCAGCTTTGTATTCCACCATGGGGCTCTCAGAGCAAGTCCACAAGCCAAGCTCCTCTTTAAACCCAGCCCCTCCGGAGCACATTTTCCCCTTGCTGTCTCTGTAGGCCAGTTGGACACGATAGATCACAGGTTCACTGATCCAAACTGGGTTTGAGGAGTTCCCAAGAACAGTACTAAGCTAACCTGGAAAACCTCCACACAGGAGATTCCAACATACAGCAAAGAGTAAAACCAATGTGATGTTTTTTTTGTCACCACTGCCATTAAGGCAATTTCAGCTCAAGAGGGAATACTGTCAGAACGAAAGGAAAAAAAGAGCTGCAGTTTCCAAGACATCTTTCAGTGCCTGAACAAAACAGGTCACTGAATGCACCTGTGCCGTGCTGGCCGCTCTGGGGTATTAAAAGCTTTCACAGTGCTGCTATTTAAAATGTGGGCTTTCAGATTTCTCCCCCACCCCGCTCCCAGCTTTGTTTTCCCTCTCCAAGCAGCAGAGCTGCTCCAGGCAAAAGCTTTGCACAGCCCAAGGCACAACCCATGGATTCACATCAAAACTTGCCATCACTCATGGCCTTTGTGGACTTTTTGCCCTTCAAATCAGAGGGATCAATTTTATCCTCTCTTACTGAAAAAGAGCCTGCCTAAAAGGTGCCAGAAATGGCTCTGAGGTGACTGGGGGTGTTGCACTGGACTGAGGGAAACCCCCTGGGCACTGAAAGTTTGAGAAGGCAGCTCTCTTCCTGCACAGTTTGTCAACCCATGCTCACACGTGTATCTGTACAGGGAGACAACGGAGTTGCTACCACAGACCAAGAGACCAGACTCACTGATCATCTGCAGGAATACTGCAAAATATTCCCCTCGGGTTTACTGTTTCTGAGCAACTCACTACAGAGGACTTCTCAGTTTATGTGATTTTCCACCCTCTGTCACAAGACAGGACAGTCAGGCCAAATCTGTGTGCTCCACTCGTTGTACCCTTGCTATCACAGGCATCCCTTGGTACCTGGAGTGGGCTCAGGGCAGGCACAGAGGAAATACAACAGACCATTTATGATCATGTGTTATAAAAGCAAAAGGAGGTGGGGATTCCACAGAGAACCTGGAGACAGGGAGTGAGTGAGCCTGACAGACCTCAGCACACAGACCTCCTGCCCGACCTCCACAAATCCAGTCTGTGTCCTTTCACAGTGAAGGGGAACGATGAGCAGGGATGTCAAGGGAGGCACCACGGGGAGCTGCTGGGGACAAAGCTCAGAATGTTTATTTGACGTTATGGCTTGAGTCATAACATAGATCAGTGATATCCAACTCCACGAGTTTCTAACTTTGCTCTGCTTCTCATGCATCCATAATTCAAGAGAGCTTCTCTCCCTGCTCTTGTTAGTGCAGAGCATCAGCAAAGAATTCAGGCAGTGCAACAGGAGGAAAAGGCTTTTTGTTCAGCCAATTTGTGATGGTCATTTACAGCGACAAGAGGATGACTTCTTGGATGGGAACTAACACCTCTCTCCCGACTTCATAAATACCCTGCCTCGGCAAAAGTGCTGGAAGGTCAAACATGACTTGCATGGCGACACATTCAGCTCTCAGCTGTCAGCAGGTCAAGATTTGGAGATATCCAACAATCAAGCAACAATCCTCTGTTCTGCGAACTTTCTCACCCTCTCCAGAGGAGGAACATGAAACCTTATTCATCCCTGTGAGCCTCCTCCGGGAATAGATCCTAGCACTGAGCAGCTGTTCATTAGAGAAAGTCAATGCTGTCACTGATGTTATTCTGCAGACAATAAAGGAGCAAATTACCCATTGCAAAGCACACACCTTCAAAAATGCGGGCACTGTGTTTGCCGAGTGCGTCCTACTCCGACTCCGGAGGTCTCTCCCTTTTCTGGGATAACTCACAGACCTCCTGGACTGTTCAGGGAAAAAGCTGACACCAGCCATGGAGGAGAAAAAACATCCTCCAGACCTGCCTTCCTTCCCCCTTTACACTGTCCTAGAAATTTATCTATAATTTATTTCTACCTCTGGGCTAGACCCAGGACAGGAGATAATTAGCAAGTAAAATCTCTAGGCAGGATACTTGCCCAACTGTACCTAAACATCACATAATACCTCCTTCAGGGATAATATAAACAATGTGAGATCTCACACCTGAGCACTCTTAGCAACAGGCATTTCTTTGTTTCTAACAGTTCTCACCCGAACACAGCAAGGCACAGCTTTGCAAACAGAAAAGCAAAGCAGCCAAGAGTGGACTGGCACCAGGGATTTTTCATAAGTGAGTATGGAGGGTGAGTGCTGCCCTTTTGACACCCTAAATCAGGCCTCCCCAAACTATCACAAGTCAAACAATGCATCCTCTCCTGCCCAAACACAGTTCTTGCAACCATATATCCTTTCTAAAATTTACCACTTGTTTGTTTGGGTTTTTTTCTTCCACCTTTGCTATACCCCTGCCTGTGGCAGTTTCAGATCCAAGTTCTGTTTCCCTGACACTGAAGGGGAAGGTTGACTTTGACTTACAAGATTACGGACTCAATTCTCCAAACATGTGGTGGTTCTTTGATGGCGCTCAGCCTTGAAAACTCTGCATCCTTTGGTTCTCAAGCCTTGCAGGAGCTTTCAGGTGTGTGCCACAGCAGAAAATGCAGCACGGACAATGCTTTGGTGCTGGGACTGCTGCACTTGTCCCGGTGCAATGTGGCAGCACCAGTGCCCACAGAAATGCTCCTTTCCTTTCCCTTTCCAGGCAGCTGTGGAGTGCCTGGGTCAGCACACAAGTCACCTGGGAAGGGAGGCTGAGAAGGAATTCTGTTTCCATTGCACAGTGTCACTGCATTGGCAGAGCAGGTTATTTCTGCCCAATAACATAGATGACCTCAGTAAATCAGTTTTGTATTGTCTTTTTACCTCACAACCTCCAGACATTTTGTAAGCAGTTATGCATTTGTCAATGCAGACACTGAACAGAAAAGCTGAACAGGGAAGAATTTATCTCCATGTTTTGGAATGGGGACAGACTGTTGTTACTGCAGCAGTGCAGAGGTGTATCCAGCACAAAAAGAAACATCAATAAATGATTAAAACACCGAAGTTTAATCACTTTCTTAGTGTTATTAAGAGACCTCCACATACAGCACTTACATCTCCAAGTACTGTCACAAAATCCCCAATAAAGGAGTCAGCAAACAGATCCCAAAATAAACGGTCCAACCTACATTTCACAAACCCAGCTCCTCTCATGTTTGCATGAACATGCAAAATGGAGAATTTAATATATTAAATACACTTCTATGATTAAAAAAATATATGGGGAGAGATTAATGGGTGTGGATGAGGAGTGTCCATTTACTACCTGGACACACTTCTCTGACCAGCACCTGCCACAGCCTCTGGGGTCTCTCCACGGAGTGAGGCAGGGGAAGCTGCTCTAGGAACAGCTTCTCATTTGGCTTGAGAAATAGCCTGTTCAACACTTTCCCCAGCTCCATGTCCTGTGTCTGCAAGCCCTGGGAGCACATGGATCTCAGTGCAGACAGTCAGAGGAGCCATCAGGCAGTCCTCTTTCATTCCTCTCAATTTCGTTATACAGCTGACAGATTTCAGCTCAGAAATTAAATCCTTTAATGTACTGGCTCGGCCACAAGCTGATACCCTGAACTCTCTGTAACCAGAAGCCCAGGAAGAGGCTGAGCAGTGGCAGGTTTCCAGGAATCACTTTGGACTTTTAGGGGGGCTCTTCCCTCACCCCCCAAACCCTTGATCCTTCAGGCTATGGAGGTTTGTACGTCCAGGGTTCGTTTAGCTTTGCTGCAAAGCAGTTGGAGCGTGCTTTGCCCACCACTCCAGCTCCTGTAAAGCTGTCAACATTGGCTCTCTGTTTGCGTACATGCATTTGGAACTGCTCTTCATCACGCCAAGAGGGACGGGAGCCAGCCAGACTGCACGACGAATTCGTACTCGCTTCCCCAGAGCGCTTGGAAGCGCCTCCATTTGCACCGCTCCGAGCCGGAGCCAGGCAAAATAAACAGGAGGGGCCGTGCCGGCAGCCCTGGCCCTGCAGCCCCCACTGCAACAGAGCTGCTGAGAATTGGGGATTGCAGGTTCTGCCACAGGCCCAAGTCAGCCAAAGGGCTGGAGAATCCTCAGAAGCCAGAAGATGCATCACAGAGAGTTTCCAGGAGGCAGAAGGAGCAGACCATGAGCTGGAAAAGGGCAGAGGCAATAGGAAACCCAAACTTAGGGCACAGTGGATGCTGAGATCTACCTGAAGGACAATGTTGGAGCAGCATTGATAATGTCACCATTTTAGATAGTAACCCCTAATTAATAAGCTTTTCTCGGCACACTTTCACAGACCTTAGTGCAAACAAACTCCTTCCAAGAAAGTCACTCAGTGTACAGTGGGAATTGAGCCTCTAGAACAGGTGAGTGGCCAGCAAAGAGACGTGAAGAAAGGAGCAGAAGCACCTCAGTGTCCCTGAGTGTCTATCTCCAGTTTGAAGAACAGCAGAACAGTCTCCCTGCCCTAACCCTAAGACCCAGACAGCTTATGTTACTCAAGCTGAGCCCTTAAAGCACTGCAAGCCCCAGCCATTCCCAAGCAGCTGCCAGAAACAGTCTAGAAAAACAAGAGCTGCAAGAGGCTGCTTTGCAAAGTCACCACCACAACAGGAACCTCCACAGTACACCAGGAATGTCCCATGGCTGACATGGATGATGTCCCAGCTTCCCAGCAGGGCCAGGCCCCTTGTCACTGCCGCTAACTCCCTGTGCTGCTATAGGGACATCTCTCAGAGTCTCTGTGACTCCATCTACTCAGGGTTCATAACTCAGCTATTCACTGAAGGCAAGGTGCAAAAGCAATAGCCAGAGAGCAACAGAAGACCCTTAACAAAAGCCACAGTATCAGTGCTTTAAAGACCTCCTCCCAAATCAGTAAAAATGGCCCTGGGGACATAAGCTTGCCAGTCTCTGGGATTCAGTGGGAACATCCTCAGGCCTTTTGAACCATCATTACACCAGCTCTTTGTCATTTTCCTAGGCCAGCACGATTCCAGGATGATGCAAGAGAAATGTCTGAGGAAAAAAGCTGTAAGGCTTTTTTTTTTGTTACCTCTTACACAGAGGTGAAACAGGGACATGGTCAACAGAAGACCTTTCTAGCTCCCAAGTCACCCTGGAACTCCTCCTTACTCACCTTGCCTCAGTGACTGGAGCCATTCCCCTCCAGTCACTTCCTCCTTGTGCTTGGAAGCTGACACCGATTTCATCAGGTCTATTTGCAATTCAGATTTATTTGCAACATCAGAGCCATTTGCAATTCACATTCATGTGCATCCAGTGACAGCAGAGAGGGACCAGACTGGGGGCCCTGGATTGTGCTGGAGAACACAACCTGCTTCCCTTGTGACCACGGCTTGTGCTCTGCCCAATCCCTCTGCCAGAGGTAGCTGTTCACGTTGCTGTTGTGCATGGCTTTGGAAAGAGGAACATTTTGGGAAGGTAGTGGGGTCTCCCTGGTGCCAGGTACACAGAATGCTTCCCACAAGCTTCACTGTGAACACACAACACACCGGAAGCCCACAGTAACACAGTCTGGCAGCAAACGGAGACTGCCAACTTGGAAGGGAGAACTAAAAGCAGATGGATACATCTGCATGCACTCAGGACAATGCAAATCTGTTTTTCTAAGAAAAGTCTGGAAGAAAAGTTGGCTTTCCATGGGGAAAGATCACTACTGATACCCACAGATTCTGTCTCAATGCCCTTCAGCTGGACCCTTGCTGAGTGCCACAGAGAGCCCTGAACTGTCTGAGGCTCTGTCCGAAGACACAGAATTCAGTAACACCACCTGCCCTTCCTTATCCCATTGTTCCTCTCTTCCTGCTTCTCATTCTCGCCCACAATCCACAGGGCATTGCCCCCTGGCTGCACTGGAAACAGAGCTGGACAAGAGCATCTCCCAGTTACTGAAGGCAAACTGCCAGCTGTGTTCTGAGTGATTCCTGGCACCCCAGATATCCAAGGGAGGGCTCAGCTCCTGACTTGGCCTCCCATGTGACCTGCACCCACCCACCCATTCCCATTCCTCAGCACCACTGGGCCTGTAGGCATTGGAGGGGCTTGGAAACAGGGATAAGGCTGCTCCTTGTGTCTGTCCCGTGTCTAAAGCAACGGGACCATGAGCTTTGCGATACCCCCAGACACTTCCAACATCTTCACTCCAGCTGCTGAATGCTGTCAGTGCCACAGGGCACTGCTAGCCCTTGACCTCAGAGAGATACTGAGGCGCTGCTGTAACAACAGTGATTAATAATTAACAAGCGCCATCAGGAGCCCAACCACATCAACCTTCCTGTCCCACAGCCCACCGCAAGCTGCTGACCTAATTGTGGTCTCTATTCTTAACTCCCTTCCAGCCTCACACCGCAGGCACAGCCTGTGCCATGCCCTCCAGGAGAGGCCAGGTGTGATCCCTGTGGTGCAGATGTGCTGAGGCACCAAAGGATAACATCATCAAGGACAACTGAATGGAGCCTCCTGCTTAAACCCTGCTTCAGTTTGAGCCTTACCAAACACCAGCTCTTATTTTAGGAAGCCTCAAAAGCACAGCAGACCTGGATTAGTAAGAGATGCACGTGGAGAACACCGGAGGACCACAAGCCACTCCTGAATCCATCCATCCCTACTTTTCAGGAGTCAGAGGGGGAGCTGCCTGCAACACAAGCCTGGTCACATCTGACAGCTTCAAACATCATGCAGAGCTAACACTGCATGTGAAAGAGACCAGTTTCCCCTCAGGACCTGGAAACAGCTCACCTATTCCCAGCTTTACATCCCTTGTCCTGCTCTATTATCTTTGACACCTCTGTTGCCACTCACTTCAGTGCCACTCGGGCTTAGCTGTTGTGCTTAATGGGAGGTGAGGGCTCTGCATTTTGTATCAAACCCTCTGTCACTGCAGGCTGCTGGAGCTGTCAGGAGTGTGGCATATCAGAGCCCCACTGAACTTCACAGACAGCTGAGCTGGAACTCCCCCTTAGGCTCCCAGAACAGGCTGCTGACACTTGAGCTCCGAGCAGCTCTCCCTCGGCGATGTGAGGGGTGTGACCCATGCAGGCCCCCCACAAATCCCAGCCAAGCAGAGCTGTGTGTTTGGGTGTGTGCCTGATGCACATCTGCACCAGCCCTTCACATGTTGCCCCCAAAATCTGTGGTCTCAATCCTATTCCACACGTGTTTGAAATCACCAGCACTGCCAAGCTCAGTGAAAGGGAAATGGAGTAAAAGTTTACAGCTCGTGTTGGGCAAAAGAGAACTTTTAGCTTTATTAATCTATTTATTAAGCTAGAAATGCTGTGTACCTCCTCTGAATTCACACTTAGCATGGCTTATTTAGCACCTTCCACCACAGACAGGATCAAGAGCATTTTACAGAATCCATTAGATGCATTATGCAAACAGCTTGGGATACCTGCTTCCCAGGAAACCTGAGCTGTGAAGCAAGCAAACAGAGCCCTCATGGCTGAGCTTTTGGGATGTCAAGTGGAGAGCAGCTCTCTGCTTAACTACTAGTGAAGTGAGAGACCAGAGGGCAAAGAAAAGCAGGATGCTAAAAAGAGAGAGGGAAAAGTCTGTGCCCAGCAGAAGAGACACAGGGAACAGGAACATGGTAAATGCAGGCTGGAACTGGAATGTTTGCTTCTCCAGAGGTGATGCATTACTTGCTGATTATATCAACAACTCGGAGCAAAAATGAAGCTGCCTTATCCCACCCCATGCTTTGTCTCCCTACACATTCCCAGGACTCTTGCCGCCCAGGAGCAGTGACCCGTGCCCAAAAACAGCTGTGGATAGCTTTGCCCCCAGAGTATCCCAGGGCCCTGCTGTCTCTGCCACACAGGTTCCTGCCAGAGGAAGGCCACCTTTGCCCAGGTGGGACCACCCCTCCACTCTGGTTAGCGCTGCCCCTCTCCACCCATGGCAGCACCCACGGGATCAAGGCCCGGCAGCACCCAGGGAGGCCAGATCGGAGGAGCACTGACCCAAATCCACACCTCCCTGTCCTCAGACAGCACAGTACCTGTGCTGGAAGCCACAAGGGGAGCACAGCACATGGTGCCAGGGCTCAGGCTGAGCGCCAAGGCAGCATCCAGCACGTCATTCACACATGCAGGGACTGAAAATCCACTTGTGGTAACAGCACGTCTGTTTGCACGAGGTGGTGGCCAACTGTGAGTGTTGCTCACTTCATCACCACCTTCCCCTCCATCCGAGAGCTCATCCCAGTCAAAAGCTGTGTTTCCCTATGGCCCTTTGGAGCAGGAACCACCAAGGCTTTCCCTTGGTGCCTGCAAGCTGCTGCAATACAAACACCAAAAGAACAAAAAACCTGAAGGTGTTTGGGCTGCCTCCAAGCTCTGTCCCTGTTACCATATTTCATACACATATTTGGCTGAAAAATCCATTTCCTGGGACAGTGCCGCAGCGAGCTGCTACAACTGTCAGCGTAAATGATGTTCTGCCAACGGCAATCTCGCAGTGTCATCTCTAATAACACGGCACTAAATCCTGGCTCCCGGGGGACGTGCTCAGCTGCTGTGAGACTCCTCGGTGGCTCAGCCCAGACCTCCACCCAGCACCCGCTCTGTGCTCCCATTCCTGCACTGCTGCAGCACAGGGAGAGGATCCTTTGGAGCAGCACTGCACAAACATTGCCCACAGACGTTCTGGCAATGCTGGGGGAGGGCAAATTCTGCTTCTTGCCAGCCTTGTCTGAGGCAAAGGTTTTTCTCACACATGCCACAGCAATCACAGCTACCCCACACACACAGACGAGGAATAGAGTGCAGAGGGCATGAGGAAGAGAAATTCCACACCCACTCTGCATGTGCCCTTGATGCCCTCGGGCACCAAATGCCCACAGTCACTCTCCAGACTGACCCATTCCTTCCAAAAGGGCAGCTCCAAGGCTGTTCATGACATTATCCCTATTTACAGAAATTAACATCCTGAGGAACTGATTCTCCTCTGCAGTCTGACAACAGAAAGGGAGGTAGAACTCAGGAGCCCTGGCTCCCCAGGACCAGCTTTGATAACTCCTCTGCAATAACCAGCAAATATGAAAAGACACAAACACTGAGATCGATGGAGAGGAGCTGCGGGGTCAGGATCTCAATATGGATGGTCTTGTTTGAATGTCTTGTACTTCTCTCACCCCAGTGGGAGAAAACTCTGTTAGATGCTAAAATTGCCAAGATCCTTAACATTTTTTAGGTCACTTAGGGGACACAACACTGCTTATACATATTCAAAGAGATTAAAAACCTAGGAGGAACAAGAATTTTTTCAAGACTCCCAACACTGTGCAACTACAACTAATGGGATGAACGGCAGGAAAGTGAAATTTAGTTTTGCTATGGAGAAAAAAGATCCCAGTATTCATTCAATGGGGAAGACGCAATGGGAGTTAAGGGGAGCCACTCCTTGTGCCATTAAAAAACAGAAGGGATGAAGTCCTTGAAAAAAATCTACTGTTCCAGAAGCACAGCTTCTGACTGTTATTTGTGCCACAGTGTGCCAGGCGTGGAGCAAACACAGCAAGAGGGAGTTCCCAGTCCCGTGAAAACACACAACGAGGAAGCATGTGCATGACATGGAGGGGAAAAGTGAAGTGACAGGCAAAGTGACCTTCTGAGACCCCACCTCATGTTCCCAAGCCTTTCTGCTACTCCTCTTTGAGAGCTGCTTTATGAAGCACGGCAACACTTCCTTGAGTAAGTCAAGGACCTGGAACACAACCAGGACATGCAGGGAATTCGTTCTTTATATACAAGTTCAGAGTAGGGCTCCAGAGCCTGCTTCCAGAAAAAGGAGCTACAAGAAACAAGACACAGCTGACCCCAAGGAAAGGCAGCCGGAGCCTGGGAAAAGCATCCCACAGCCAGCTCCTAATGCCCTTTTTGGCAGAGGGCCGCAGTGGTCATTCATCACCTGTCCAGGTGAGGGCTGAAGGGACAGAGCTGCCAGATGTGTTTGGCACTGCATCCACTGGGGAGCAGTGGAGATCCAAGGGGAAAATCCAAGCTATCCCTATTTCGACAGCAGGCCTGTGTGACTGTATCCTGCTATCCCGTCTGCTCTCTTTTCCCTTCCAGCTTCCCCAGGGAAGGTCTGGAAATTTGCACCATGAAGTCTGCACAGCCGAAACATCTGCAGTGCCGTCGCTCCCCGCCCTGCCGGGGAAGGCCAGCATGTGCTTAGCCACAGACACACAGCACTGCTGGAATTCCCCCTGGGATGGGGCAGTCACACTGCCCAGGGAAACGACTCTTTTGGGGGTTTTAGGCTGTGCAGATATGACACAAGGGGGTCATGCTAATTGCTGCCTTTACTGGGAAAGGCCTTTAAAAAGAGAGATGGAACAATTCCCAGCCATCGTATCAGGAACAGGGGAAGCGGGGGGAGAAACAGGACAACTGGGCAGAAGAGTTATAGGGAAACACATTCTTTTGCTATGCACAGCCCGTTCAAATCAGCTCTGCCTGACAGGGGCAAAGGCATGAACATGAGATGTTCCCAGGCCTGAGCACTGGAAGCATTTGCATTATCACCAGCAGGACCCCAAAATCTGCCACGAGCACAGACTCGACCATCATCACATGGCACTGCCAGTGGAACACCAAAGCAGCAGGACAGCTGGTGAGGAGACATGAGGTCCCATTGCACAAACCTTTTCCAGGGGCCCTGGCAGTGCAGCAGGACTGACAGGCTGCACTGTCATCTCACCTCTGCACAAAGGGCTCCCCAGCCAACAGCAGGGAGGGAATTAGTGGAGTTTTTCCTGGCTGCAGACACCAATGAATTTGGTCCCTGATACTTCCAAATAAGGAACTCAAGCTCTGATTTCAAGCTATTGTTCTTCTGCTGTTTGTTTTTCAGTTTGTTTTGCATTTTTATTTTTCCTGGAATTCCTCGTTTGTTACGGTTTAGTTCCCTTTTATTTTTCACAACTGGCAAAGGATTTCTGCCTGACCAGATCACTCCAACTACTATCAGCTGCTTCTGAACAGGGAGGAAAAGACTCCTCAAGCCAGTCCAGGCATCCAAAAACGTGCCTCTGATGGTGAAGTGCTGAAACAAAAAAAGGATCAATACCGTGTCAGTCACTCGTGGAGGAGTTTGCAGCCTGCACAGGTCACTGCAGTTTCCCATCTGTCTTGGAGATAGTTCTCCCCAATTATAAAAAACCCCAGAGATTTAACAGGCATGTTTTTCATCACTATCAGCTCAATCTGGTGAAAAACTCAACTTCGCATATTTGTTTTAGCAGCCAGTGGGTGGTGTGGTGCTGCAGAAGAGAGATGTGGGTGAGAACTCTAGGCAGAAATCTGCTCCGGCCGGCTGGTGCTCCAGAAGGAACGCTTCCCATTTAACCTCTTCCACTGCCTCCATTTGCAAAGCAGATTAAACATTGCAGAGCTACATGATGCAATTGTGCAGAATGACTTATGATGCCAAGGACAGCAAATTCACCTTTGCAGCTTGATCAATATTAGTTATCAATAGCAAACCATAGCCAACACCAGAGCTGTCTCTGGAGTGTGGAACTGCCCACAGGAAGCACTCCCCTCAGCTCTGAGCTTCATTAAACACACAGAGGATCTGGCAGGGGCTGGCAATTAGATACAGAGCATTCACCGCTCACGAATTCACTGCAGATTCCTCCCAGATTACCTCCACGACACAATCCATTGATCAGAGGTGTGTTCTCAGGCTCCACAGTTAATTACACTCCCTGCTGATGGATGAACAGCAAAGCCATCGCTGTGAAAATACACTGGGAGCAGAATGCCAAGCAACACAATCCTAAACAAAGACAAAAGGGGCTGGGAAGGATTTTGGAGCTTTCAAGGTTAAAGCTGCCTGCATACACACCGGGGTCAGCATGAGCAGCAGACAGACGTGGCAGGGGGGCACTGTCCCAAGAGAAGGGACAGCTCTGCCACACTCCCAGCCCTGGTGAGTGTGTCCACTCGCAGGACGGGGATTATAATATGCTGGGGGCAACCTGGCATGCTGGGAAGGATGCTGGAGTCTGGAGACCCCCCCTGCACTCATGAGCTCAGCTATGTGCTCATGTCCAGACTTGCCCACTGCACTCTTGGTTTACAGAGAAAAATGCACTCAGAGACTGAGGCCCAGATTGGGAGGCAAAGGACAGCTCACACACACCCAAAGCCTTGCTCCAGAGGTCTGTGTCACCAGAAGAAAACCAGCTGAGGCTGCTCCCAAACACCACCCAACAGCTCAGCGAGGAGCCAGCAATATGGACACAGAATGCAAGGCAGATGTCACTGTGCTCAGCCTCCTCTGGACTGTGCTGGGCAACCGAGGGTACACAGTGCCGCCAACTACTCCAGTCTCCAACTGCTTCTCCTGCACACTTGGGAAGCACTTTCTTCTGTCCATGCCAGCCCCGGCTTGTCTTGCCATCCAAGGCCACTGGAGATGAGGTTGCAACAATGATGCCCTTCCCCAAGGTGCAAACAGGGACCCCTTCTAATGGCCCCAGAGCACAAAGAAGTCCTCCCAACCCAGCATGCTCATCCCATCAGAGTAAAGAGAAACCTTCAACAAAATGCCTTCTCTGCAAGTTTTAACGAAAGCCGGCCCCGTGCAAAGCCACACCAGCAGGAGAGATGGCTGTGGCTGTTTCAGCCCAGCTTCTCACCCAGTGAGACCCTGGCAGATCCATGCCCAACCCAGCAGGCTCCTGCCAGCTCCTTACCTTTCACAACGCTCAGGGTGGCATCGCTGCTGTAGCGCTTCCGGGCGGCATTGGTTGCCACGCAGTGATAAGCCCCAGCATCACTCTCCTGCACATCCATGATTTGGAGGACACCATTGGGAAGAGTTATAAACCTGGGTGAGCAAAAGGAAGAGTGTGAGACAGGCTGTGCCCTACCCAAGCCATTCATCACCTCAAAACCCTTTGATCCCTTGCTTTTCTCCTGTCGATGTCTTGGTAATGACAACAGAATGGGATCAAGGTACCTCTGAGAAACCCAAGTGGTGGTCCTTCAAAAGCAGCAGGTACAGACCTACCCATCACCTTGGAGTCTTCACAATGCAGAACCTGCTTTTGAGAGACCAAGCTCACAGGGTTTTGCTGACCCAAACCATGTGAAAGTACAAACCAGCTCCATACACCTACATACACATATGTCTACAGGCACATTTGTATGGTCTCCAAGCACACAGGTGCTTGAACGCACACTACAGCCTTTCACAAAGGTTGGCTGCCAGAGAAAAAACACATTGCAAAGAAGTGTGAACATCATCTTTTTCCTGCTGCACCTCTAATGCATGAAGGGACCAACGGATGCACAACTGCACTTTCATGGACCAAAGCAACCAGGTTACAGCTACCTGAACCTGCACCATTCCTGGGTTGTGATGATTCCTTTCCTTCTTCCACAAGTTCCTGGCTTTCACAAGGTGACAAACCTACAGCTGGGCACTCAGTATCCACCCATCTGCCCATGGGGTGCTACTGGGCAACACTTGCATGGGGTGAAATGGCTACAGTGCTCATGACATGAACACAATCCTCACTGCATTACACTGAACAAAGTAGATGATTAGCAATTAGCATAAAAGTAGGAGCGGGCTGTCAGCATCTCCATTTTCTGCCTGGATTCCTAGATGGCAGCCTCTTTATTCCTGAACGCAAAGCACAAAGCCTACGTGATCCTTTTTAATTATATATGAGATCCATTTTTAATTGCAAGTCTCTATATAAACAGAGCTGCCGAGGTTTGACAGGCAGCTCTGGGTTATCAGTCTTCATTATGAAGAGGACACATTCAAAGGCAATTGCTGAGGGGAGGGATAGCAGCTATTCCACAGGAACAGCACAAAGACAAGTTATAACCATGAATGCCAGTCCTACCATCCACAAAGATCACAATAAGTCAACCTGTGGTTCTTCAGGTGCTGAGACAGCTGGAGTGCCATGAGCAAGGGTCATGGATCCAGGAGGACCTCACGAGATCACTCATCCTGCGTTCAAACAACAGTCACCAAACACACACCTGCTCCTGCCAACATTTTTCCTCAATCTGCAGCAATGGAAACACCTCTCTTACCCTAAACAGTGTGTTCCACAGACAGATGTCCCTGCTACAAGTCTAGCACCAATCCTGGACCTCAGTTGCTACAGCTGAGCTCATCACATCTTGTCCTCAAGAGCTACCAGAGCTTCTCCAGTGACCATTCTGTCTCTACTGGCACAATCCTACAGACTGATTCATGGACACAGACTGCCTGAAGCTTCCCACGTACACAAACCCAATGCCCCACACTCCTAAAGCCATGATCCCACTACTCACAAAGACACTTTGCTCAGGATCAAGCTCCAGAGACCTCAGAGGAGGCGGTACCCAAAATCCCTCATCAGGATGCCTCATCAGGACTCAGGAGAAAGACGACAAATATTTGCATCCCCTCAGCTCTGCGGAGGGAAAGCCTCCCACTGCGATAATATTTATTTTTGTCGTGCATCTGCTATTTGAGTCTGTAATTAATATCAACATATTTCAAACACCAGGCAAGGCATCTCCCAGCCACAAAAAGACACTCCAATTATGTATCATAGATTCAACAAGGCTGGGAAGGACCTCTGGAAATGGTCTGTGGTTTTTCTCCTCTCAGAGCAGGGTCAGCTAGACCAGGGTGCTCAGAACCGTGTCCACAGTCACATTCAACCAACACACTCAGTTTCCCTGAGGGCAGAAAACGTGCCACTGTGTTTCTAAAGAGAGCAGGAGGTGGAGACAAGGGAGGTGAACGGGAAGACTCCACCAACACAGACTTCAGACACAACTTCAGACATCCATTCAGCAAGGTCAACCAGAGAGATGTATCTAACGCAGTACCTCCAGGTGGGAAAGCAGGACAGAGTGAGGATCGTTCTGCTGGGGATGCAAGGAGAGAAGAAAGGCAGGATTTCTCTATCCACCTTTTCTCTCAGCTGCTCACAAAGCCTCCAGCTCTTCAGGGTCCCAGCAGCCCTGAACTAGAAGCCTTCGGGCAGCCTGCAAGGGCATTTGCTCCATCCCCAAGCTCTCTGCAAGGAAGTTTCCCTGATGACTCAGAGCAGACAGTTGGTGAGAGCTTTTCTTCCACACAAAGGGCAGAGCCTTCTGCCTGTTCACCTTCACCATGGATTAAGCAGAAAACAAAAATCAAAGGACAGACAGACAAAGGCCCTGGGAGTAACAGAAATGCTGGAACCTTGGCTCAGGATCTTTGCTGTTGACAGTGTCAGGATCTCACAAGGGCCTGCCCTGAAGGGCAATGAAAGGCAAGTCCCCCACCTGGAGCAGGTTGAAGGGCAGCGCCCCTAGACCAGGATACAACTACCACGACCACAGAGCAGCAGCAACAGGGCACACACAGGTAGTTGTTCCCCTCCCTGAGCAGGCTCTACCCGAGAGCACAGAGGGGCTCCCAGCTGCTCACCAGGGCTCTGCTCAAGAAACAAAATCAAGCACCACTGCCTCATGTTCAAACCCTGCAACCTTACAACTCAGAGAACATCTCAGCACTAACAGCCCCATTCCCTTTGTCATGTTCTCCCCTGTAAACTGCCAGCACATCCTTCCAGCAGCCTCTGGAAGGTGTCCAGAATAGACCAAAACAGCACCAATCCTCAGGACAGTGAAGAACCTGCAGCTCTGCTGCAGATTCAAAGCCTGCAAGTCCTTTTTCTCACAGCTCAAGAGCCCTACATGAACATGAGCCATAATAAGGCACTCCTGACACAGCACAGAAATAAACACTCCACAGAGAAAAAACCCTCCCTTAGCCAAAATGTGCAAAAATACACTGTGATTGCAGCGCATGTGATCTGTAGGTCATGGATGTGCTGTGCAGACCTCCAAAGGCCTCCAGTTCATAGCAAGTGTTCATCTTGGCTCTAGAGAAAATACATAGCAATTTGGAACCTCATGTGAAACCCACACAGCACCTAAACAGAGAAGAGGTTACGCCAAGAGATGCTGCACACACCCCAAAGCAATTGCAGTCTAGAGAAATCCTGTGAGCCACCTCTGAGCAGCTGCTTCAGATTTAAGACTTTTTTTTCAACATACTTCAGAGCCAGAATTGCAAAATACTTCTGTGCTTTACTCACACATGGAATTTAAATTTTGTCCTGAACAGGGACAAGAAAGGTATTTCAAAAACATCAATCAGCACTTCGCTACCCTTTAGGTTGTCTAAGTATTTTTTTTAAGTTCAGCCTTCAGCAGCTTTGAGGTAGACCATGCTAGAACCTGCACCCAGAGGCAAAGGCTGAAATGAGTGCCCAAATGAAGATCAACCAAGAGAAAGGGAAAGAGGGAAGGGAGGAAGGAATGGGAAGAGAGAGAAAGAGAGAGGGAAAGAAGGAAAAAGAAAAGAGAAGGAGAGGAAAGCAAGGAAGCAATGTGAGTTGCCCATAATTATTCTATCCCTCTTAAGAGAAATCACAGGCACTGATGTAGCAGCACTACTCCAGGGCTGTATCTCCAGCCCCGAGTCTGATTTTGCACACCCCTCCCAACCCTGCTATTCTGGAATATGAAATCACCGCCCTGACACCTGCCCAGCCTAAGGATTGTACTTTCACAGGCTCATCCCACATGTGCTCAGGAGGGAGCCCACAGCAATCAGGCCAGCCTCAGGTCCGGTCCTCAGGCACGACACAGGGAGGATAACAGAGAGCTCTGGTTGGCAGCCAGCGTTTCCTGGAATTCACTTAATTCCTTCGAAAGCCGGTTATATTAAATCCAACAACAACTAGACAACAACAAAAAAGCAAATCCTTCTGAAAAAGCATATTAGCTAGAACATGATTTAAAAAGCAAGATTTGCAGCCAGAGATTATGGCCTGGCTTTTACAAGGAAAATAATTTTCAGGCTGTCTGTGATGAAAGCAATCTCCAAGCAAGTAATTTCATAATATCCATCAAGCTGTCTCATTAAAAAGCCATTGCACTATCTGTGGCACACTTCTCCCCACAATCCCTTCTTTTTTGGTTTTTTTTTCCCCTTCCTTTTTTATTAATTAATTTTCTTCTGATTACGAAACAACAGCCTCCTATAAACCTTTAGAAGCCACACTTCAGACTCAAGGATAGAAGTGCTTATTCTTACAGAAAGTCACTGCTGCAAAAGTATTCCTAAGCCTTACCTCACCCCTCTTTCTTTCCTCTTCTGACTTTCCTGGGAGGGAAACAGCTCCTTCTGCAGAGCAGAAAAGGAGTTTCTAAGAACTGAGGGACTTAGTGACTGACTTAAAGACAAAGTGACTGATCTGCTGCAGAAATGATGACTACAGACCAACTAACAGCCAGCTAGTGGTTTATCCGCTTCTCATCCCTGTAACTGACTTTCATTAAGGAAAAAGTATCGTGCTGCAGGACTCTCAACTTAAAAAAAAAAAAAAAAAAAA